>OY720039.1:5684932-5869762 GCA_963082485.1 Eudonia mercurella | reverse complement strand
GACTCTAGAGCATAACTGTAGCTGTCAAAGTCGAATGTCAATGTCATGTGTGTACGCGGACGCCATTAAAATACTTTTGGATTATCTCTGTTATTCCACGCTGGTCGGTGGTATAGTGACTATTCCCGAATAGCGAATAGGCAAGCTACTCCGAGAATAGTGCGTGGTAAAACGAAATTTCGGTTTACTCTCGAATAACTGACGATTTAATCTAAGAACAAAAGTTACTCTCGCTTGGTCGAATCCACCCTTACTCTAATACATGGCGGGAACAAAACACGGAGTAACTACTCCAAGCTTACACTTTGTTTATATTTTGTTTATATGCGTACCATTACTAAAAAAAATAACCAATGATCAGAATAGGTTATGCAATTTTGTTTCTTGGTTCTCGATGTTTTATTTTAATATATTAAAATTATGAGGACATGTTTTATCATCCTGGGATGACAAAGGGAGGAGCGTGTGATTGTAATTTATTTTATTTCGTCGCTTGATGGCAAAATTTGTAAAAATAGTGTCTAGTCATTTAACAATCGCTATTTTACATATAGTACCTAACATGACTAGACCAAATAGTTTTATAATTTTAAATAATGCCAACAAATATGACACGACTAACATTTTTGCACTTCTTACTCTGCACACCCATCCCGGCCGGGTAACATGATATTTCCATAGGTCGATACCATATCGATGATCATAATGGTTAGCATCATTGAAACTAAATTGCACTACTTATATTCTGTTCAGTGCTATTAAGGTTGACTTTGGAACTTAGTAGTTCTTTATACCATACATTCGATACCAATAACTAGAATTTGTATGGCATTGAAGACACCTTCTGGTGAAAAACGAGGTGAATAAAAACTTTGCCATACAAATTCTCCATTTCGTTAACTTGATCGAATGGTGAATAAAATTCGCACTACACATGCTGTATTCCGTGGTGTCGTTATTGTCTTCAGTTTATTAATTGTATTATGCACAACAGGCGGAAACCTCAAAATCTAACGCCGCCTCTGAGCAGCGATTCGGCGCATTCGCTGTCGCCGCGAGCGTCCCCCAGCGCGAACAAGAGGCCGAGCGCGAACGCTGAGGAACTGCCGGCGAAGAAGCAACGCATCTCGCACTACAGGCAAGCTAATATGTAAAGCATTATGATAATAATTTTCTCTGTGGTCTAGTTTTTAAATTACGGCCTTAGCTTTAAGAAGGTTCAAGTAACATTGTGGTGTAAATAATTGAATTCTGGTTTTTAAAATGAAACACTAATTATTTAATAACCATTTATTATTAACTGTCCATTGTTTGGGTGGACTTTCGTATTCGCAATAAAAAACTAATGATATTGATCATCATCATCAGCTCATTTTATGTCCTCACTGCTGGGGCTGCGGCCGATACCACTCGGGCCCATTGCGGATTGATGTCGCCGATTGATGACGTCAATGACTGCTAATGCAGCCCCGACCAACGGCCTTACGTCCTTTTCGAAGCAAGGAGAAAAGAGCGAAACAGTGATATATCGCAGTCAACTTTAGAGGCGTATACACTTTTAAACTTTCGCGTTTCGTTTTAAACAAAGTTTTATAACGGGGATTAACGCGAACTACTATGTATAGATATCATAAATATTTTGGTGTTCGGCATTATTGACGTTGGTATCATCCAGTCCATGATACGTATAAATAGTAGTTTGCGTTATAACGGGTATAAAACTTTTTTTAGAATCGTATCCGTAGTCGGTGGTCGAACTCATAAACGTTATTTTTCTAAGCAAGCACTATGTCCACCAGGAGGCCGTCGCCGCCATCGTCCGGTTACGCGACCACGTCGTCGGGCGAGCGGCACGCGTCCGACAACGAGGACGAGCGCGGCGGCTGCAGCCAGCCCGCGTACGCGGCCGTCGCGGTCGCCGCCGTCGCCGTCGACGAGGTGCCCAAGCAGCGGCCGCAGCCCGCGCGGCGGCCCTCGCCGCTCGGCACCACGTTACACGCCGCGGCGCACGGCGACGACGACATGGACAGGCACGCCGGTAAGTTACCAAAAAGTTTTTACTCTCTTAGGGTGGCAAAGGGAGTCAAGCCGTCAACGCGCTGGCAAAGCACCGCACGCAACCACAGCCCTCGTCGCTTAGCAACGCGCACGTAGACTAGGTATGACGATAGAAACGGACACGCCGCGCCGGTAAGTTGATTGCTGCTCTTTTGTTTTTACTCCTTGGGGAGGCAAAGGGATCTAGCTGCAGACAGCCTACCTACGCGCACTTTGACGACAACATATATCGGTTTGGTATGTTGATTGGTGCTCGTTTGTTTCTACTTCATTTTGGGGAGGCAAAGGGATATAACTGAAGGCATCGTAGCATGGCGCACGTCGACGATGACTTGAAGCCGCCGGTACGTAGGTTTTTGACTATATTTTTGGAAAGCAAAAGGACTTAGCTGCAGCTAGCTTGGCTTCGAGGCCGTCGACGCGCTGGCCATGCACACTACAGCCCTCGGCGCTTTGCAACGCGCACGCTGACGACTGGTCTTTTGTTTCACTTCAGTTTGGGGAAGCAAATTGATCTAGCCCTCGTACGCCGCCCTTGCCGCTTAGTTATGTCATCGAGTTTGATATAGGCATGCCGGTATGTTAAATGCTAGTGTTATAGTATACTTCTCCTTTATTTTGGGGTGGCAGAGGGATCTAGCGGCAACCAGCCCGCGTACGCGGCCGTCGCCGTCGCCGAGGTGCCCAAGCAGCGGCCGCAGCCGGCGCCGCGGCCCTCGCCGCTCAGCAACACGTTTCACGCCGCGGCGCACGTCGACGACGACATGGACAGGCACGCTGGTACGTTGGCTTTTATATTACAGTTGGGGTGGCAAAGGGATTTAGCTGCAGTCAGCTCGCGTTCGCCGCTGTCGACGACATGCCCGAGTAGCGGCCGCTTGGTAGCGCGGCGCACGTCGAGGACGGCATGGACAAGCACGCCGGTACGTTGGTTTTTATACTATAATAGCTGACCGGCGGACTTTGTACCGCTTTGACAGTTTCCATGACAACAAAACAAACAAATCATTCGTCCGTTTAAGAATGTCCGTATCCCATGATGGACCACTATAGCAGCGCCACCTACCGGGTCCAATTGTAAATCTAAACCGTTTTCGAATCCACTTGAACACACACAGAAAATTTCATCCAAATCGGTCCAGCCGTTTAGAAGGAGGTCAATAACATACACACGCACAGAAGATTTATATATATAAAGATTTTGGGGTGGCAAAGGGATTTAGCTGCAGTCAGCTCGCGTTCGCCGCCGTCGACGACATGCCCAAGTAGCGGCCGCTTGGTAGCGTGGCGCACGTCGAGGACGTCATGAACAGACACGCCGGTACGTTGGTTTTTATACTACACTAGCTGACCGGCGCACTTTGTACCGCTTTGACAGTTTCCATGACAACAAAACAAACAAATCATTCGTCCGCTTAAGAATGTCCGTATCCCATGATGGACCACTATAGCAGCGCCACCTACCGGGTCCAATTGTAAATCTAAACCGTTTTCGAATCCACTTGAACACACACAGAAAATTTCATCCAAATCGGTCCAGCCGTTTAGAAGGAGGTCAATAACATACACACGCACAGAAGATTTATATATATAAAGATTTTGGGGTGGCAAAGGGATTTAGCTGCAGTCAGCTCGCGTTCGCCGCCGTCGACGACATGCCCAAGTAGCGGCCGCTTGGTAGCGTGGCGCACGTCGAGGACGTCATGAACAGACACGCCGGTACGTTGGTTTTTATACTACACTAGCTGACCGGCGCACTTTGTACCGCTTTGACAGTTTCCATGACAACAAAACAAACAAATCATTCGTCCGCTTAAGAATGTCCGTATCCCATGATGGACCACTATAGCAGCGCCACCTACCGGGTCCAATTGTAAATCTAAACCGTTCTCGAATCCACTTGAACACACACAGAAAATTTCATCCAAATCGGTCCAGCCGTTTAGAAGGAGAACACATTTATGCTTTAGGTTAGGGCTTTAGTGACTTAGGGACGTAGGGACTCAGATATTGAAGGACGGGAAACCGTATAGGAAAGTTTTTCAGCCCCCAAACTTCATGTGTAACTTGCCGGTGCTTTAACAAGAGACCACACTGAACACACGGTATTAAGACATCTTTTTACACAGTTACATTAGTAGGCAGCTGCATATTTTGGTCCTTCGAAAAATTTTGATCCTGTAACGTTAATATAAATTACGCGATCCTAGGGGCTGACAATTACAGACAGACAACTTTGGAAAGTTGCGTTCTGGTGTACTCAAAAAAACATCAGTTTCGTAGCAATCCAAAGTACTAAGTACATAGTGTGTCTTGTAGGAAAGCTGTTGGTACGGTAGCGGTTCGGTCACTGGCCTCCCAGAAGCTGGTCTCACCAGCTGATTGAGAAGTCGCAAAATACCGTAACAGGAGCGCAGGCGCATTACGTACTGACAAATAGATTTGATAGGAGTAGGGTAGGGTAATAGGGATAATAAGAAGACAAAAAGAGGAAAACTATAGAGATTCAAGACGTTAACGAACGCGTCAAAGAGCAAGAACAATTCTATAATGACATTACACGATTGTTAGTAAACATGAAGATAGATTCTTTTTCGCGACAAACACGGCAATATTTAATTGACGGATTAGGTCGCCTTGAAGACATTTTCAAGCAGGCGCAGACAAATCGTTTGTAATTCAAAAATCAAGAGATACTTTTAACACATTACGATAAACTATTTTGACAACTCTAGTAAGGTTATTTGTTGTTGCCTCTAAAAATAAAACAACAATAAGTTGTAAACAAACATTTTTATTTATAAATTAATGTTTGTGTTAAAATTTGGTTTGTTACTGTTGAGTTATATATATATGAACCTTATATATATGACAAAACTTGCAAAATATTTAACGATCGCTCTGAGCGCTTACTCAATTGAACAATAGAATAATTCTTACCTTTCGAGCGGTGTTCTTCAATCCAAACTAATGCTAAACGCTAGCGGTGACCCATTATATAGGGCATGACCCCATTAAAAATACATAAACAAATCAGTCAATTAGTTTACGTAATGTGCTATATTATACATATTCGATCTCGATGGTGAAACGGCGAGCGAGTACTGATAGCAATCGTGAAAGTTAATCAACGATTTATATGGTTGACCCCCAGATGGGTGGCTGAATATAGTTTTTTTCGGACTTTGGCTGTTTTAACCCTAGAAGCCCAATCATATTTTTATAGCTTTAAAGCCCAATCATACGTCAAACTGACGTCCAATTATATAAAAAACTTTATTTAATTATTCTTTATGGCTAGTTTTATTGTTTCATATAATTTATGTATAAAGGGATTTATTAAAATAAAAAAACGAAAAACATAAAAATATGTTTTTAATTAAACTTTGATAACTTAGTTATAGATTATTAGAAACAAAAATTGAGATCTTTTCAGTTTTTCTTTAATACTAAAAATTACAAAGATAAATCAACTGTTTAGAAATTATTTTACGACGAAGTAATTAACTCTTATCACTAATAAATAGGTCGTATATTTTAATTCAGTCTTTATAGGCAGTTTTGACACACCAACATTATGATCTCCGCAGATGGCTTTCTTGCATTTATAACAGTGTGTTTTAATCATTTGCTTCTTTTTATATGGACAATACCCACAGTAGCGACGTTTCTTTGGTACTGGTTCATCACTGGTGGTCTCTGCAGACGACAGCAGCGGAATTTGCAATATATTTTTTATATTGTCACGTAAAGACTGCTTCAAAGTTGGGGCTTCCAATCGTTTATTCATCCGTGGTGAACTCAACATTCAATTTATTCATAAAGTCTTTACGATTTGTTGGCTTTTCTTGATTAGCCAACTTGTACTTGTTGTCGTATAGTTATGACAGTCAATAATATGATGAATTTACAAACGCCATATTGAACATCCCATAAAACACCGCTATTGGCCACCTATTTGTTTTCCTACGAGTATTAGAGCACATGGAAGAACATATTTGGTCAAAAGAATCGACACCACCTTTGGTTTGATTATAAAATAATATCATGTCTGACTTTCCATAAGTTTGATTGATCGCAGAATTTTCATCACATGATGATAATAAGAATATCATCTTGAACGCTTTGGGTTTATAGGATACTTACGGCAATGGGCCATCGAAAGAAAACAAAGAGGAGGCTAATAACTCATCATCATTTTCTAAAATGGCTGTAATTTCTTGCAAATTCAGTTGTCTAGAGAAGGCCATTTTACCTACAATACCTAAAAATAAATAAAGTTTTAAAAGTAAATAAAACAAAACGGTTAATCCTATAAAAACATCTTACAAGAAAAAAAGTTAAAAACGGAAAAAGTTACACAAAGCCCAAACATACGTAATAACGACGTGCAACATCGCGATTACTACGAAATGGCGGCACTTACCGAAGTGACACAGGTGTCTCCTGTTAGCTCTCGGCGACCACAGAGTTGGTTCGAAAAGTCGCGGCGATCTAGATAGGCGTGTGAAAGAAACAGCGAATATGCGCCAGAGTGTACGTCAAAACGACGTAGATTGGGCTTCTAGGGTTAATGTAAAATAGGCCAAATCACTTTTACAATTAAAAAGTCATGATTCTAAGAGTTATTTTGGAAAGTTCGTTTTTCATTGTATTTGCATTCACAATGCGATAATTCAATAATTTCCATATTTAATATTTATATCAAAAATTAAACAAAAAGATAAACATTAATAAAATTAATTTGAATTCCCTCCATTTTTATCATTGAGTAATTATCTATCTACCTACTCGTACTTACCTATGGTGTAATAGTCTACTCTTGATGTACCAAAGAGCAAAATTATAACATAATTCAGGGGAGCTATTTTTGAACCAGTGACTAATTCTCACGCTATGATTTCAATTAAGAGTGCTCCTTTTTCTCTTACACAAAGTCGCTGCTATACACAACGTTATGTGTCTTAATAATGAAATTGTAAATAACGCAAAACATATTATATTCCATAGTGTATTTCATGTCTTTTATCATATCGATCGCCGATAAGATTCCAAATATGCTCTCATTTGTTAAAATGAATAATATTGTAACGATGTAGGATTAGGTAGCTATTGCCACCTGTCAACAGATGGCGCTAGTAGCGTGTTGTGCTACATTGCGCTATGGTTTCGTTTCTACAGAAGTATAAGTAATGTCAGGTAAAATTATCTCATTGGATCGGTGATGAATAATACTACCGAACAACGTCCAAGCCTTCTCCACCTTCTTGCTCACGCTCACATCACATTGCACATCACACATTGCAGCGTAACCATCGGGTTATGCTGCTTTTTATCGAAATTTGTCGTCGTCCACCAGCTCATTTTCTGGCTACCTGCTGGGGCACTGGTCTGGTCTGGGATTGGGAGAACCGGGCCATAAACCACCACGCGGGTCCAGTGCAGATCGGTGGTTGTTTACGACAGCCGGTACCAACGGCTTTACATGCCTTCCGAAGGACTGAAAGCTCGATCGAAAAAATAAATTTTTGGTGACCTATCCGATGATCGATCTTTGCAAAAGTAGCTTAACATCAGCAATCGCAAACCTTTTTTTTTCCAGATTTTGATTTACTACAAGATTACAAAAACACAAATGTTGAATCCTGCTCGTGGAAATTTTTTCAACATTTGTGTTTTTGTAATTTGTTCGCAACAAAATTTGCTTTAAAAATCATTTTGAACATTTTATAAAATAGCTTGCTTATTTCTTAACTGATCTTTAATATTTGTAAAAATATTATGATCGGATGTTAATGACGGTAGTTGTTGACATTGAATGGGCGCCTTTGGCTTACAAAGTAAATAGTGTTGAATAATTTCGGCGGGCTGGTTGGAACCACGATGGCTCAATTGGAAGAGCACCTGACCCGGAATGTCAGAAGGGTGCAGGTTCAAATCCTGCTCGTGAAAATTTTTTCAACATTTGTGTTTTTGTAATTTGTTCGCAACAAAATTAGCTTTAAAAATCATTTTGAACATTTTACTACAAGATTATAATATTGTGGAACAATATAATGTTTATGCGATTCAAAATTTGTTTGTGCTTTTTTCTTATAATACGAATACTGTTGCTGATTTTATGTTTTTGTTTCAGTTAAAAAGGAAAATGGCTATACCCTCAACTACACCACGGTCAAGGAAATCTGCCCCAGTCCTGTCAAAGCTAACGGTTTTAGAAATAGTCCTATAGTAGAGCAAAATAGTATCACAGGTGAGTTATTAAAGCATTCCTTTAAATTTGCTGCTATATCTGTAATATATAAGGTCACATTTTATCAACTGAAAATATTTTGAGAATAAATTCAACAACATATATAAACGATTTTTATGAAAAAATCTTAAATTTTTATACGCTAGTTTTCAAGAAAAACGCCAAAAGACATTTCGATTAAAAAGAAAAATAAAGCTCTTTCGGTAGTTTAAATTCAAAGGAGCCGAAACAGAGAGGCCGCAATGCCTTCACCGCTTACACGTGCCCCTAGTTTCGATCATTTAAAAAAAACGTCAGAGGCCGCTCTTAAAAATATTACAATTTTTGTGTCAGGAAAAGTAAAAAAAAAACTAGCCTGAATTTTATTTTAAATGCTAGGTCCTTATTTCTCTGATATAATTAGATGTTTTGTGAAAATATTTGCAGTTGATAAAAAGTGACCTTATACAACTAGTTGTAAAATTCGTGTGGAATGACACTTGCTAAATATTGATAAAAATAGACTAGCGAAACCATTGTATAAGTAGCGCAATTGGAAAATCAGTTACCCGGCTTGTGAAACGTTCGAGTCTCGTCTGAGGCAGTCGCTTTATGCTATGATTACCAAAAGCATTACAAAAGCACAGATAACCATTAAAAATAACTGAACGATATTTTTTGTAGTAGTGAATCAATGTAAAAAAATGAGAAATAATAAATTGATCCACAAAAAAATAGTAGGCTAGCACCTAAAATGCTAAGTTAGCATCTAAATAGTAGTTTAGTGCTAACTTTGTATTTTTAGGTGCTAACTTAGTATTTTTGTGGGTAAGGTTAGGTTAGTTTGGTGATCGATAAATACAACCCTAAAAAAATCATCCAAATTGGTGCATAGATGACGAAGGAGATATGCGCGAACATACATTAAAAATACAAAACATATATAAAACTTGATGATCTCCTTTTTGAAGTCTGTTTAAAATATCTTCACATCTAAGTAAAATAAGTAATTTGTCGTTAATTGAAGCCTTATGTTTGAATGACCCAAAATGTTGACTGATATCCAAAAATATTTAATTATCCTATAAAAATAAGGATGGTTTAGCGTTATGATTTTTTTTGTAGTACTTATCTAATTTTTTGCGCTCCATGAGACCATTTCTAATTCTACACACTTATGCGAAGTATTTTACACAAGTATTCTGTACAGTGACGAGAATTAACATGTAAATAATGTAACTCTTAACCCTTTCGAAGGCAATGGCAGCTATGTTGCCACCGAATATTGAACTTTGTGCACTTGGAATAAGATTGAAAACCAATGAAAATCTAAAACTGTATTATTCGTGAAAGGGTTAAATACTTTTAATACGATGGAATAAGAGTCAAAACTCATACATGTCAATGCTTGTGACTACAATAAAATTGAAAATTGAGTGCAGCATAAATAGCATCCTGAACGAATCGAAATGTATTGTATTGGGTTTTTTTTGCAATTTACTTTTATTACATAAAGAATTATTGCTGTTCTAGGAATTGTATAATGTAAATACTGATTTAACATTTTATTTATTGCAGTAAAAGACATCACAAATACAGAACCTTTAGAAAATACTGAATTATCGTCCGTTTCCGACGAGAAAATGACTGATCCGGAAGACATTGAAAGGTAAGGAACATAATTTACGTTTAATGGAACTATATTGTGCAACAACATTAATTGCTCTATTGATAGTTTGTATTTCGATTGGATAATATAATGATTGTATAAGCAGTTCGCATGTACAGTAATTGTTGTATTAGCTATCGATCATGTGTATAGTATTTTTTATTTATTTAAACTATAATTATGCGTTATATTTTTCTTAAAACATCTTGTTTTGAGGTCAACAGTACACTTAGATTTTTTTGTCGTTTTGTTTTTGCGTAGCGTAGTGTCTGGTTTTCATCTCACCGATAGTGCTAAGTGATGTTAAAGCGGAAGGTCAAAGCATTCTTCATCCGGAATCCTTTAACCGCCGAGTTTTCTGCATTTTCGTAATATTTTCATTTTACAAAAATACACATAGGAAATGTGTACGTCGTGTAGTAAGAGTGGTCAATTGTGACTTATCTTAAGAAAACATTTTTTCTAGTCAGTTTAAGGTGGAATGGGAGCTTGATGTAAAAATGAGAAGGCCCGCGTGGTGGTTTATATAATAGAATAGAATTTATTTATTTATTTCAGGCAACAAAACAGTTTACAAGATTGTAAAATACAAAGAGGCCCATAGAATAAATAAAATAAATAAATAAACTTTCCCACACTCACACCAATTATCTAGACCAAGAGAAGCTTCGTTATGAAACTCGTTAAATGGTTACTAGACAACGGATAAACATACTTAAAAATACTTAAATACATACTTATTATACATAGAAAACACCCAGACCAGACCTTACAGACTAAATGGCCCATTCTCCCTATCCATCCAAATGCTCGTGCCCCAGCTGTGAGCACATAAAATGAGCTGGTGAAGTGAAACGTTTTCCACCGCAGTACTTACTAAGTTTCCAATCGTTTGTCAGGCAATACCCGCCAATAACGAGTGTGAGCACCCGCCGCGCGTACAAGAACGAGTTCGCCGAGTTGTATAAAGAGTACCGCGCGCTATACGAGCGCGTCGCCGAGGTGGCGGCGCTCTTCACGCGGCTCGAGCAGCAGCTTCAGCGCGCGCAGCCACACTCGCCCGACCACCTGGTATGGCCTACTATTCAATCAATCAATCATTCAATCTATCAAACTATCAATCATTAAACCATCAATCAATAATCTCGGCCAAAAGACGTCCACTGCTGGACCAAGGTCTCCCCCAAGTACCTCCACAACGACCGGTTTTGTGCTTCACCAAATTGTCGGTACACCTTGTTGGAGGCACACACTGCGTTTTCCTATAGGCATAGATATAATAAATTTTATTTTTTAACTTACATTTGCTAACAAAATGCCAAAATCAATAAACCACTTGAGATTGGATTGGACCCATAACAATTAATAACATTGTACTACTAACCCCTCTCTAGGAATTTACTCATGTGCGTAAAAAGTGCATTCCATATTAGCCAACACCTGAGTGTTGGCTAATATGGAATGCCCTTTTTTAACGAAAAAATCTTTAGAAATAATAACTTTTTGAAACTTTAAAAACATGTTTTAAGAAGCCGCTTCCATAATTTCCTAGCCAAATAACTTTTTTATAATTTAAAAAACATGTTTTAAGAAGCCGCTTCCATAATATCCTAGCCAAAAATTACCTTTAGGTTTATATGCATCCGATTATCAGAGCATTAGTGATTGATTATATAGAAAACAAAAAATAATTAAAACTTACGTTGTACCTTAAACTTTGATAGTATGTAAGTATTATCTAACATCCCCCAATTACCTTTCAGAACATAGAGCACCGCATACAAGAAGAATACCGGCGTGTTAGCAACGACCCCGCGTACCAGCAGCAGCGGCGACGCGTCAACTACCTGCACCGCAAGCTCACGCACATCAAGCGGATGGTGCACCACTACGATCACCTGGTACGTGGTTTTATTATCACCACACTTATATCATGCGTAGAACTGGTTTGAAGCGCATTCTAAAAGGATACCGGTACATTCACGAGGGCTTTACAACTCTCGTCAATAAATAATACCGGCGTGCCAGCAACGACTCAACAACTCGAATCAAGCGGATGGCGGACCACTACGATCACCTGGTAGGTGGGTTTATTATCACCTCACTCATATCACTGTAGAACTGCTTTGAACCGTATTCTAGAAGGATATCGGCGCATCAGCAAGGACTTTACAACTCTCATCAAGCTGATAGTGCTCCACTACGAACACCTGGTACGTGGGCAGGGCTTGGAAACCGGTTAATTTTTTGAACCGGTTTCACGAAATTATGCATGGAACTTTATTAAAAAGGTTACGTTCCATTGAACCGGTTTACAAAAAAAATGAGTTTTTTTAATAAACCGGTTAAAATTTAAAATGATAAATACTTGATTTGATCCGTGCGGTGACGGAGAAAGAATACAATTCACCGCCCCTCTCCTCCGGTGGGTGTCGTAAGAGGCGACTAACGGAATTTAGAGCTCCCATATGCTCCACTGCGTGGTAGGGCTTGCCCCGTCTGGTTAGTGACCACCGTACGCATGGTGTAAAACCCGTCAAGTGACCGCTTGTCGGTCGCGTTTCGGGATCAGCCAGCGTATAACCAGAGCTCGAGTGGATGGTGCTGCGATGCATCTGGTCTGTAATGGCTTCCGTCTAACCAGTGCCAGGAAGACCTTATTAACCCGCCAACCAGGGAGACCCGTAGAAACGGCTGTCCCGCTGGCCGCCCGTGGCACAGTACAGGGGCCCAAGCGAGCCTAACCAGCTCGTGAGGCTGCCTCACCATGCCACGCATAATCTCGGGGTGGCCCGTCGTGCCGGTTGGTGACCGGAAGGTGGGGTCCCGGCGGCCATTCCCGGGGGGGTTCGGGGGCCCTTCCGTTCGGCGGGTTAATGATACTCAACTTTAGGCAGATCCCTGGTGAAACAGGCCGCTGCACTTTGACTATTTGCATCGCGGTAGCATTTCCTCGATTCACGCCTCCCTCTTTTTCTCCACCATGACAGCGCCTAAAACAAAAACTGGTCCTACAGCGGTGCACACCCCCACCACAACCATACCGTTTGAGGTCGAGTTCGCTAACATCCGCGGACTCCATGCAAACCTCAATGCCGTCCACCACCATCTTGAGACGGCACGGCCAGCAATGTTGTTTTTGACGGAGACACAAATAATCTGTCCAGCTGACACCACCTACCTGCACTATCCCGGCTTTGTGCTTGAAGAATCCTTTAAAGCCAAAGCCGGAGTTTGCTTGTTTGTTCGGACGGACGTTTGCTGTCGCCGTCTGCGCTGTCTGGAGGACCCTTCCTTTTCCCTCCTTGTGGTACACGTCGACTTGGGCTCTCATAGCCGTGTCTACGTCTGCGTCTACCGATCACATAATGGCGACATGGAGACAACTCGACTTATAGAACACCTTAGTCGGGTGGCAGATGAAGCGCAGGAGCGGTTTCCTTCGGCGGAATTGGTGTTTTTGGGGGACTTCAATGCTCACCACGAGTTGTGGTTAAGTTCCTCCAAAACTGACCATGCCGGTAGAACTGCCCACGCATTCGCTCTCACGCACGACCTGACTCAATTGGTGAACCAGCCCACCAGGATCCCAGATATAGTCGGTCACGCGCCCTCTTTGCTGGACCTTCTGCTGACGAGTCGCCCAGCTGGTTACCGAGTGGAAGTTCGAGCTCCTTTAGGATCTTCGGACCACTGCTTGGTATCCAGCAAAGCGCCTCTGGCCCCGCTACCGCCTTCAGCGGTATCGAAACGCCAAATTTGGCACTACTCGTCGGCAGATTGGGATGGTATGCGGGACTATTTCGCATCCGTTCCTTGGGGGCAGCGCTGCTTCAGTGAGAAGGACCCGACAGCCAGTGCGATTGCAGTTGCTGATGAGATAGTGTTAGGTATGGAATACTATATTCCGCACTCCTATCTCGTCAGCAAAGGCCGGCGCAACCGATGGTTCAACCGTGAGTGTGCCAAAGCTGTCGATAACAGGCAGGCGGCATACCGCGCTTGGATCAGAGGTAAAGCTCTTGGGGATCCCGAAACTCGCTCGCTGAAAGCAGCCTATAATAATGCCACCAAGTCTTGCAAAAGAGCCTACATTAGAGCGGATGCCCAGCGCGTTGCACGGGTCGGCCAAGAACTTCTGACGCATCCTACGGGCAGCCGTAGCTACTGGCGTCTGGCCAAAGCCGTGCAATCCAATTTCTGCCAACCCTCGCTGCCACCACTGAGATGTCCTGACGGGACTTTAGCTCACAAGCCGCAAGCTCAAAATCAGGCAGTGTGATGTCCGTGCGGAGCTGCAGTCAATCGATGTCCGGAAAGCTAATGGCCCTGATGGCATTCCAGCAATAGTCCTGAAAATGTGTGCAGCGGAGTTGTCCCCCGTGTTAACGCGCCTTTACCGTCTCTCGCTCTCTTCTGGTTGTGTGCCGGAATCTTGGAGAGAAGCTAATGTGCAACCGGTCCCGAAAAAAGGAGATCGGTCAGACCCATCTAATTACCGCCCCATAGCCGTTACTTCAGTTTTGTGCAAAATCATGGAACGTATTTTAAACAAACAACTAGTCCACTACCTGGAAGAACACTCCATAATTCATGATCGCCAATATGGGTTTCGGCCGAAACGATCAACGGGTGATCTTCTAGCGTACGTTGCACATCTCTGGGGTGAGGCTATTGACAAGCGTGGTGAGTCGATGGCTGTTAGCCTTGACATAGCCAAGGCTTTTGATCGGGTCTGGCACAAAGCTCTTCTCTCCAAGCTCCCGGCATACGGTCTGCCTGCTCAGTTCTGCAACTGGGTCGCTGGCTTCCTACATGAGCGGAGAATCCGTGTCCTGTCTGATGGATGCGCTTCGCGGTTCATGTCAGTGAACGCTGGTGTCCCTCAAGGTTCCGTTCTGTCCCCCACGCTGTTCCTTCTGCATATCAATGATATGCTTCCACTTGGAAATATTCATTGCTATGCAGATGATAGCACAGTGCATGGGGGATATAACGGTCACCCAGCGGCCGGGCGGGTCGAAACCGAAGTTAACCGGGTGAATCTTGTCATTGAGCTCAATCGGGTATTGGACCTCATATCTAAATGGGGCTCCAATAATCTTGTTGAGTTCAATGCCAAGAAAACACAGGTGTGTGCGTTCACGGCAAAAAAGTCACCATTCCTTCCCCTTCCAACTCTTCAGGGTACATCTCTAATCCTGCAGAGCAGTATCAACATGCTCGGTATGACGATTCGCTGCGATCTAAACCAAAGAGACTACATCGAAGCCGTGATCAAAACAGCCTCACGAAAACTCGGTATTCTGAACAGGGTGCGGCGATTCTTTACGCCTGACCAGTTGTGCCTTTTGTACAAGACACAGGTACGGTCTTGCGTGGAGTATTGCTCGCACATCTGGGACGGTTCCGCAAAGTACCTTCTCGATGCTTCGGACAGATTGCAGCGTCGCGCTGTACGCATTATCGGCAACGCAGAAGTCACAAATACTCTCGAAACTCTGCAATTGCGTAGAGATATTGCGTCACTCAGCGTGTTTTACCGTTTATACCATGGCGAGTGCTCTGAAGAACTCTTTGACCTCATCCCTCCTTCTCCCTTCCTCCATAGGAGTACGCGTGCTGCTCTCCGGAGTCACCGCTTCACTGTCTCAAATATTCCATCACGCACTAAGAAATTTGGTGACTCATTTTTTTGTCGCACTTCCAAAACATGGAATAGTTTGCCTGCACACGTTTTCCCTCCTTCCTATGATATGGGGTCCTTCAAACGAGGCGTGAAGAGGCACCTTGTGGGCCGGCAGAGTGAGGGTAACTGATGCTGCGTTATTTTCACGCTGCACCAGTTGTCATCGCATCTGGATTCCATATTCACTTAACATCAGGTGAAATGGAGTCATTTGCCGTGCTATGTATAAAAAAAAAAAAAAATAAATTTACGTTTTCAACCCATATTGATAGGATGCGCGCAACTATCAAAATGAGATAGCGCTCGCGACGCAACACTGGTGCGCACCGCGCGGGTATTTCGTCTAACAAGCTACAACAAGTCGCAGCCAGCGATCGCTAGAAATAAACCGGTTTATTTAGGTTCGAAATATCGGTCCTGTTTGGTTCCGCTCCGGATCGGTACTACGATATTACAGGTTTTACCCTAATGAAACCGGTTAATTTTGAACCGGTTTCAAGCCCTGTACGTTGGTTTACTATCATCACATTCATATCATGTGTAGAACTGCTTCAGAATAGTACCGGCGTGTGAGCAACAACGATTTTCACAATAAGCTCATGTATATCAAGCGGATGGTGGCACCACTATGGTCATCAGGTAGGTGGGTTTATCATCACCACATTCATATTCATGTGTAGAACTGCTTTAGAATAGTATCGGCGCGTGAGTAACGACTTAACAACTCGCATTAAGCGGATGTTGCTCCACTACGATCACCTGGTACATGGGTTTATCATCACCTCATTGATATCATGTGTAGAAATGGTTTGAACCGGATTTTAGATGGATACCGGAGCATTAGCAAGGACTCTACAACTCTCGTCAGGCGAATGGTGCACCACTAAGGTCACCTGGTACGTGGGTTTATCATCACCGCATTCATATTATGCGTAGAACTGGTTTGAACCGCATTCTAGAAGGATACCGGCGCATCAACCTCAATCAATCTACAATCGCCTGGTACGTGGGACTATCATCACCTCACTCATATCATGTGTAGAACTTATCCACGTTAAGTCACTTGGTACATACTTTTTTAAATTTCCTTTAGTTGATGGCTTCGTGCGATTAGCACATTTAGCCAGTCAAAGTAATTTTTCTTACAAGTAATACATTAATAAACAATATTTCCTTCCTGTATGATGGTGATGATGAATTATAATAGAAGCGAAAAGTGAGAAATGATATATCCCCCAACCCCTCGAGTATCTCGGTAAAGATGTGGGGCTTTAATAAGTCCTCACGCGCACTTCTTGAGAGAATTTAAAAAGTGCCGTTGCACTGTTTTGTTTCATTTACCAACATTCATGCACACTCACGAAAATTTAAGTGTTCATTTCACATTAATATTCGACATAACACAAATTTTAGAAAATAAAACAAAACCGCGGACATGACTCTTTACTTTTCCGCCAAGAAGTCCTAAATACTTCATCTTAACATCACCTTAATCCTTCATGAATGTTCGAGAATATCATAGTGCACTATGAAGGTAACGACGCATCACCACGCGGTACGTACAATCTCTGTCAGAACAAGATCTAGTTCGACACAGCCAGCTTTCCATTGATTGAAACATCTACATTGGACAAAAGTAACTTCGCACATAAGGTAAAATAAGTCTAAGAACGCAATATATTAAAACTTCAAAGACTCTGACAATCTCATCCCTCCTGCACCGATAACTACAGTGTAGCCAGGATCAAACATTTTTGTAGTTACATAAAATAATGCTCTGAATTAAAATTATACTTTCCAAGGGAAAGTTACATATCAGGTCAGAAATTTATCAGCGTCGCTTTGGACTTAAATAGTGTCAATTCATTCTATACAACTATCGAGAGATGCATATCTACGTCTATCTCTGTTATTTAAATATGGCGTGTATTATTATTTGGCCATTACATTATAGAATCTGGAGAAGAAGGCTCCTAATGTCTCATTATTTGCGTGTCAAAGATAGATAAGTAATATTATTGTCATTAATTATCTGACACCGTATGCCATGATTGCAATGCTATTTAAATCCAACACAGAGTTGCATCGATTTCATCTTTAGCGCTTGCGTTAATTTATCACGATACCCCCTACCATCATATCATATCAAAAATGCGGGCTCCGCAGGTATCTATAGGTATAAGTTTTATTATCAGGTGGACTTTCGAGTGGCAGTATCGACGTGAGTACTCAGTCATATTCCAAATTGGAAGAGCAAGGCGGCTTTCACATCGAGCAGATGTATGGAGAAGATCGTCCTCAACATAGCTTGGTCCTCGGGCGATGGGTGCGCAAGCGATTTAAAAACAAATATTGCGAACGACAATCATAAAATATATCGCTCAATAGTCACCTTATTTAAGATAGACTTACCCTTTAGTTATGCCACTGTTTCCTTCCATAAATCTTACTTAACATTTATTTTGTAATGCACGGCCTGATAAGATGCGAAGACAAAGATAAATCGTGTCTCCGCGTGCAATAGTTATCTATACTACATTAAGATTTTAGTTATCTTTTCTTATGTTACATCAGGAGAAAAACACTGATAATGTTATGTTATTAATTACTAACTACATTTATTAATAAACTTTATGAAAAATCAGTCTCTTGTTTTCATTTCTATATGGAAAATTAGACGGAATATGATATCTGTGAGATACTATTTACTTCATTTGAAACTTAACATTTGTTTTAAATTTATAAATTGTAGCAAGTTACTTAAAAAAATTGTGTATCTTTTAGGTACTATAACATCAGGAGATTTTGTGTTATATTATAGTATATAGAGGAGATTATTTCTCTAAAAAACATTAGCAAATATGACGCCGATATTTTTTTATATTGAAAGACATAGGTTATATTAGGTAAAATTTACATGTGGAACTTTCTCCCAGACGCATCCAAATAAATGCAAAATTACCCTACTATGGTATTATGTTATTTCGATATTATCTGAACACACCAAATATACGCTCTATTTTTATCGTTTCAAGACTGCACCTCATTTGAAGGACTATGGAGATATGCCTGTAAGTTTTATTAGTTAAAATCATTAGATTATTAATAGTATATCTTAGTTTTAGTGTTGACGCATTAACTGCACAGTTAATATCGACAGTCGCTGAGTACTTTAGCAACAGAATTTTATTTAATATGCTTAACAGTTTCTATGAGTATAACTCTCAGTGTGACCATATACGAAAGTGTAAAGCTACTTTCGATGTTGACCGTGCCTATTGAGTGTGATGCATCTGTGTTGCCAATTACAAATTAATTGTTGTAGAGTGCATAGATTATACATAGTGCACGGTATTACATACATACAGTAGGGGAATGATTGTTCTTCTTGCATAAGGCAACAGAAGAACGCCTTGCTTAATCTTCGAGTTATTATCAGAGGCGCATTAAGAAGGAAATTCATAATAAAGTAATACATACTTACCAAAAATTTTTGCTTCCCTAGTTTTGTGTAAATTATTGAAATAAGGCCTAAGTCATACAATTTATGAGAACCGAATGTAAAGTTTCAGTAAATAGATACCTACCTGCCCTTTTGACTTTAAACCTAAAACTGTTCAAAATTATTTTTCTCTTTTGAAACGTTGATTTTAAAAATGATTTCTTATTTAAAAAAATCTTTACATATTTTTCATAGAACGTGGACATTTTGCATAGTGCTTTATTTTCTAGATCTTTAAAGCGCTCGATAATTCTCTTATGTCATTCTTAAGATATATCGGCACGTTTCCTTATTGTCATTATCTTTTGCAGCGCAACCTAAAAACGGAACGCGTCGCGACCGCAAGCACGACGCAAGCATACTGACACTCAAGTAACTCGCCGCCCGCCCGCTGCCTCTAGTTACTACTTCAACTAACACCGACACATCGCCACCGGTCGAGAACATGCTCGCTTGAGAACAAACTGCATCCCGATACTGAACGTTGTCTCGGTATGTCACAACCAAAGTACACGTACCATATCTCGCGGCGTAGACCCGCGATATTGCCCAAAGACACCAACAGTTAACACTAGTGTAATCGCTTTGATACGTAACATATTACGTATGAGTGATTGATGAAAAGACATTTAGGTCACCGTATCGAGCTATAAGACGGCTGGGAGCCGTGGAGCCGGTTAAAATTAACTTTATTAATTAGTGGTAATATCGATGTGATTGTTTAGCGTCGCGTTTGTTGTTACAGAAGTTTGAATCAAGAGTTTTGTCCCAATAACTATACGTAACACGATACTTAGCCGTTCCGCTCTCCGAGCGCGCGGAAAGTAAAATGGGTCGCACAAAGTGCGCGCCATTTGGACCGTTACGAACGAAACGTAAAGTCGAACGACCGCCTCTGGGCCAGTTACGCGCGCTCCTACTTTTCCGATACTGCGTAACACTTTCACTGTGTCGGAACCGTATCCCAAAACCATGAGAGCTGTGCGACTAAGCGTTCTGTTACCGCATAGCGTTGGGCTATAAGTAGACGTGTTATGAATAATATACTTATCATTTGATAATATCGGTGACTCACTCTACGAGTGGCCGTCTCAACACGCCTACGTCGACATGCGCCCGGCGAAAATGTGTTGATGCAGTTTTTTCACAAGTGCCCACATAGATTCTATTTTTATACGTCAGTATCTCCCAAATAGTGACAGAGTACGAGATCTTAGCCTTTGTATTCTGAACAGTGGACAGTCTTGTTAAAGCCGCGCTGACTGTAATGCAATTATATTTACAAGGATTAGAGTTATTATTTGTTGACCATGTATGTGTGGTTATTGCCTTTGTCAAATGTAATTAGTATTGTCTAAGCTTACGTAAAATTTATACGAATTGCGTGCCTTATTGGGGGTTGGCTAATGTGTATTACATTGTCTCCCTTTGTGTGTTACATTTCGTGATGGTAGCTGTCGTTTACACTTTAATACATTTGACAGGCAGGCGAGTTGAGTCATAGTGACTGATTTGTCGCGAGTCCGTGAACTTGTAATCAATGTTAGATTTAATTTTGAATCGGTGATACACATAGGCGCCCTGCCAATTTGGCAACGCAAGCTCACGAAGGGAGCTAAGGCGAGACAGTTCTGTAAATAACTTGTTTGTTTTAAAGTATGTTAAGTTATTAATGTTCTTCCATTTACTTATAGAACTGTACCCTGACCATATATATCACTATGATGAATTAGCCGGTCAAAAGTCACGGATACGGAGTTCCATACTGATTGAAATTTTTATACCTAATATTTTTCTTCAACAACCATTGGCTGTATGTAATTTTATATTTTTTATGTATTAAACTTGTTTTCC
This sequence comes from Eudonia mercurella, assembly GCA_963082485.1. NCBI lineage: Eukaryota > Metazoa > Arthropoda > Insecta > Lepidoptera > Crambidae > Eudonia > Eudonia mercurella. Next base: position 5,848,758 of record OY720039.1, on the reverse strand, counting down.
TAAGACCATTGACTTGACTGTTTCTGTCTAGTAATAACCAAGTTGTGTCTAATTTAGTTTTATAGTTAAATATTTCGTGGTAGAAACAGTCAAGTTGCATTGTCTATCTACTAAGCTTTTTATCGCCTGTCATCGTTACCATCAATGATATTGGAGTAAAAATACGTTATGCTCATACGAAATGACAGACATACAATCTTCGCGATGAATGTCACTAGGCTCGTTTGTTTCTTTGAGAGCAACTTGAGATATTGAGGAGGGGTTAGTCAAGTTAATTAAGAAGGTTGTCTTCAGTCTTGACGTAAGTGTAACGTTACAATTAGTATAATATCATTGGTCACGGCATATCTGTGACAGCGCTTCGTCGTCACTCGATATTTCCTTGCGAACTATCGGTCTTCCTCGTCAAAGACTTATTAGTCCGGTTGATTTGTATTGTAAATATAAAATATGTATACCTATATAAATTTTAAATTATCGAGTAATAATAGTCCAATAGTAGATATTTGTTCGTCCACATTTTATTCCATTTGAAAAGTATTGCCGTCGAAAGTTATTGTTGTCCAAATAAATTGCTTGTACTGATTGATGGCTGAATTATTTTACTATATTTCTCTTAGTGCGATGTGTATATAAAGGTCAACGTTTTAAACTGGATCAATTTTAAACTTCAACAATTGTAAGGAGTCAATTTTTTAGACCATTGGCCTTGATGACAATTATGCATTTCGATCTATTACTATTTAGCCCGATATCGTCCCTGTTGCTTCTAAATAATCCATCCATATTTTTAATGTTGGACGTACTTACATTTAATTTGATTCGTCTTGCCCAGCTTGCATGTTGTAAATAGTAGTGTCTTATTGAAAAATGATTTATCTCGTTCTTGTTGAATTTTGTTATGGGTAGTGTAATATCTCCTTTTCTTTTCAAAATAATATAATTATTTATTCAGTGAAGGAGCCGTCGTTGCGTTTCCGCATCTAACATCTTGTAAATATCGTTAGGCTTAAAAAAAACAAAAGTTACAATGTCACAAATGGAACATTTACTCGTGAAATGGCGTAGGTTTAGGGATATGCGGAAATCGTGCGACAAAGCTCATATACTTAATACGGCCATAGAATTTGCCAAATTAACATATATTATTGATTTTTATTTGCCAAATAAATGTTTTGAAAGTTAGCAACAGCCGGCCAGTGTTGAAACATCCACTAGAAGTAAGGAATTATTCTGATCCTCTTCAGATGAACCCTCCAGAACACAATAAGAATTAATTTAGTAAATTTAGCCAGCATTTGGGCCAGTCGACTGCTTCTCTTGACCCCAAACGTTAGTTACTCTCTAAGAGTTCCCTCGAACAATACCACGCGGGGAGAATAGTTAATTAACCCTTAGTCCCTGGCCCAGCTGTGTGGAGAACCGTCTTGCGTACTTTGTCCTCTGAGTAACGTCCATATATTTGAAAATGATTTAGCGGTAAGTCACTGGTTTTAAATCTTTTAAAAGAGACCATGTCATTTTGTGCAAGTCCAGTAATTCCAATTCACATTTTGAGTGCGTCAAATTTGAACGGCAAAAAAGCGTCCTTAATATTTTAGTAGATGTCTTAATTTTCTTCACTTGATATACGATAACTTCTTTGTTGTTAAATTCATATATTATGTATGAGTATGTATAAAATTGTATATTGTGAAGAATTTGCATAGGTTTACGAAACCTTGTTGAAGGATACTGTTGTTTCAGTTAATTTTGTCAATTAATGTGTCAAATGTGGCTATTTTATTTTATTGAAAGCGTCAATTGTTTTATGTATATACAGAATGTTTGATTAGAAATGTCAACTTATTTGGTCAATTCAAATGTAAATGTCCTTTTGTTGCTCATTGAGAATTATTTTGTGGTTTATATCGCTTGTTACTCATATAAATGCTCAATATTGTGGACATGATATTAGACGATTAAAATTTGGTTTGCATTTTAATTTAATATTTATTCCATCAGTAGAACTTAAACACTCATATACCTAAAATTGACAAATTATACCATGTGTCAATATGTACTCTACCATGATAGATCGAGAAGTGTTAATATTAACAAATGGTATAATTGTTTGTTTAAGGTTTCTTGTTTAGAGAATTATGTAGAAAAAATATGATCTTTCGTGTTTCGAATACCCCTACACTCATACTTGTATAAGTTTGATAATCACACACGCTTATACATATTATGAAATCTAAACCAATTTAATAGGATAAAAACAGTTAAAAATGTTATTGTTACCAATAGTATAAGCACTATCAATTGTTTTATTGTAATATCTAGTAGCGTTTGAATATTACTGATAAACAAACTATTTGTTTTCCACAATAAAATAATTTCTTATTATTATGTTAAAATATTTTCGGAGAAGTTGTTAATGATTGAAGTGGATATTGTGAAAGATGCATTCCATTTGAACCGTTGATTTAGCACTGTTCATCATTGCACCTATTAACGAGGATAGTGTATAAAGATTATATTTTTACAGGCTTTGATTATCAATATCTATGGGGAGTAAGTCTACTGCATGTTTATATGTATGTTGGGATATTGTCGTAACGTTGTGATTTATTGTCTTGTATAGGAGTGGGACGCTGCGTTTCAACCCGTATTTACAATCCAGACCACTATATAATGATACTATTAAATTATACATACTACTAAAACATTAAGATATCCCTTTTTAAAGTAATTAATAACATTAATAAAATCGAATGTACTGTCACAAAGGGAGTAATACATTGTCTAATGTTAGTAATACATTGTCTAATGTTGCTCGATTGTTACCGAATAAGTTATTAGGATGTTTGGACAGAAATATTTGTATTTTGTCATGTTTATACAAAGGAAAAAATATCTCAATGAATATCATAGTCCATTGTACAGAATAGGCGATATTTAGGAACTAGTGACGTCTCTTTTTCTTAAATCCTAGTTAGTGATATATTAGGAGTACTAATTTCCAAATATATATGGTTGTTTGCGCCATGACAACATCGCCAGTTTCGTTTCGTATATGTTACGTTTGCCAACATTTACTTAAGTAGATATTATCAGTGAGGTTGTGTTAACCCCATGTTTTAATCTAAAACAATGAATTAGGCCTATTTAATTTTTGTATTATATATATTTATGTACTTGATTGTAAAGGCGTTACTGTCATGCGCAAACGTTACAAGTTATATTACTTAACATAGCTGATATTATAGATAGCGGCTTAAGGCGGGCGTTACATACATGATCGATACCTTATTATAATTTTTAGATTTAAATCTTTGAGTTTGCGTATTTTGATCAAATGTTATTGTAAATTTGCTGTACAGTAATCAGAGGACGGCCACCGCCGCGCGTAAACGCTTGGCATCGTCTACCAAGACTGTCGATTCGCCGAACAATTTGAACATTATGTCAATGTAAATAGAGTACGAATTAGACATTTAGTCATGTTAAGGGATGTAATCGTAGTGTTTTTATTTTGTTCTGTGCAAGGGAAAGTATATAAATTATTAAATGGGTGTATGGCGTCGGTGCGAGCGGAGTGCGCGGTGGCGGCCAGCGACGTAACAATGCTGCGATATTCCTTGTGCCCCTCGAAATATCAGTGCATTATATGAGTCAAGATGTATAGACGATGCGGTAGTGTTATTGTGTATAGATGCGTTTATACAAGCTCGAGTCAGGCCGACGAGCGAGCGGTACTTGCCAGCCGGTTCGAGCGAACGACGACTAGCTATGAATCCTGACATCGGCTCACGTTAATTAGCTTTTAAATATTTCATCAAAATATAAAATACACAAAAAAATGGATATAAATTTCTCGACCAAGTACTGGTTGTTTTTAAATTATTAAAATGTAAAAAAAAATTAGCATATAAACAAAGTATAGGTACAATTTATGAATTATACTTTTCTTTTTGGCATTTCATGTGACAGTGGAAGGGAACTTACTTTCATTTGCTACTTGGAATACATAGTTTGTGTAAGCGAGAGGCATGAATGTCCGTGAGCGCGTCAAGCGCGCCCGTTGGAGCAACCTTACACAATGTCGTATATTTCTATATATTTTGTGATTTCTTTTGCTCATGTCCTCTTCCATTGCTTTTTATTTTTGTTTGTCAACTGTCTAAATGTAAAGTATGATTTTGTTAAGGCAGGGTAATGCAGCCATGAGAAGAGGTACTTTTTAATATGATTGATGATTTGTTTGAATATTTAAATTGAGTTGATTTTATCCATTCAATGGATTTTTGTATTGTTACGAAAGGAGCCAGAGTTTTGTTGTTTTTTTTATTAAGTCATTATTAATTTCGATTAATGAGGCAGCAGATTAGTTAATTAACTGTCAAGTTACCACAAAAACAATAGTCAGATGTAGGCTCTCTTTGGCGATGCCCTTTAAGTTGTGGCAAGCTTTAAATTATGCGAATGCGAGACGTTTGCAGAATACAACTGAGAAATAATTAGGTAGTCAGTATTACATCATGCAATAAAACATGAGCTGGAGAGAGAGGTTGTGAAGAGTATCGTTATAAAAGGTACCTATTCAAAATGTGGATCAACAGACTTAACTCGATCGTAACCGACAGATAGTGTTGCTGCAATGTGCATTTATGCCATCTTCATTTGAATTATGGAATCAGTGCCAAACTTTCTCCTTCTTTTTTAGCTCAAAACGATGCAATTGTTAGCATGCTTGATGAAACAGCTAAGTAATTGTTTAGTTAGTCTGCCATTTTGTGAATATTTTGTTTTGATAGTAATATGTAAATCTTTTATAATATATTTGTTTACAATAAATAAATGACAACATTATAAATAAATGAAATTGTATTTTCCATTTAAACTGATGAAAAAAAATATAAAAAGAATAATATGCAATGATATTTGTTGTTTTATTTAAGTCCTTTTAAATAGGGATGTGATGCCATTTCAAGGCTTCTAGAAAGCTTCGAATAGCTATTCCGTGCTTTGTCTATTTACTCTTATTTAAAATGAAGTTCTCATGAGACTGGAACAAACCACGGATTATCTATTACAAACCACAGATTAAGTAATACTTATACGAGTACTCTGTTTATTTTTACGGGGCTAGTGTTCTGAGGCATGCATGATACAACCTTGCAAATAAGAGATGCAACAAAAGTTTCCTTGTTGACATTCAACAAAAAAATAGGGTGTAATCAAAGCGGACCCCGTGTAAGTATACTATTGCTGTTATAGCGAATTATTCCACAGCGACATATTTAGATATAATGAGGGTGCCTAGTGTGAGTTTTGTTTAATATCCGTATTCGTTCGACTACGCTTACGTTTACTAATGTATGGCATCAAAGCAGCGCCTCCTGGCGGCATATGAGAAGAGATCATTTTGCCATACAAATTGTCGTTTTCGTTTCAATCGCACATTAGGTTTGATTTGGCATCCTATCCCTGACCTAATAAGTTTTAACACAGGAAAGAATATTTTGCCAAAAAGATACACCAAACGGGAAGTACTAGGTCAGATCATGTGTGTTTATGAGGCGTGGTTTTCTTGGGAGTCCTAGCTCCCATAAAGGGTCGCATACTTTTTCAAAGCTTATGGCGCAAAGCACTCGACTAGGACGAGGAGCTATCAGAGGCAGACAGAAACATTTGGCAACAGTGGTTTCAAAAATTTTAAATCACTCAATTAAAATTACTCCGATGTTACAACTTGTCGGATTATTTTTAACAAATGGGGATTTGTGAACTTTTGTTCCACAAATCCCCATTATCAATTTGATTAGCACTGAATGGGGATTTGTGGAAGAAAAGTCCACAAATCCCCATTGATGGGGATTAGTGCAATAACCCTCTGATTCTACAGTAGTCGATCTTGAGCTGCACACGTTTTGCGATGCAAGTGAGTTGGCATACGCTGCTGTCGGTTATTGGCGTTTTACACTAGCTAGCGGTGACATAAAACTTGCACTGATTGCAAGCAAAGCACGTGTGTCACCGCACAAGCCAATTTCGATTCCGGGTTTAGAATTACAAGGCGCTCTGATAGCTGCTCGCTTAGCCGATTTCATTTGTAAAGCTCATAGGGTTGTACCTAACCGCCGCTACTTCTGGTGCGACTCAATGACAGTATTAGGTTGGTTGCGTAGTGATGCGAGAGATTTTAAGCCGCCTTTGTAGCACATCGTGTGGGAGAAATTATTGAGGTTGGTAACATAAATAAATGGCGCTGGATTCCGAGTCAGCTTAACCCCTCGGACTTCTGAACGTATTGAGCGAAATCGGCTGCAGGCACCTCGCCGATGACGTAATTCACAAAATGGCGGATACCTACCGGCGATGTTTACGAAAATAATGATTATGTTGCAACCAAACCATATTTTATTATTCTGTAAACGACAATATACTAACTGATAAATTTCCTTTCTAACAGGTATCAATTAAAGGTGATTTCCGAAATAGTTTATTTGTTCTTCAAGGTCAAACTTTACGAACCATACTGTGGCCTCAAATACATGAAATAAACGCGCAGTAGCACATAAAACAAAGAACAAGGACCCATGCTGTCTAATTGTGTAAACAATGTGACAAAAAACCCCGTGATGTTTACAAAAACACCACTTGAAATGAGACCCGACGAAGCATAAAAACAACAAGAGGTGTTCCTTTACTTTTTGTAATTTTATCGATAGTTGTTATTTTTGTAAGCTACTAGTTTATAGAATAAATAAAATGTACAATATAAGTCTATTTTTATTAAAATATCTATATGTCTAAATTTTATTTTGTTTCTTCATCATCATCATCATCATCAGCCTATACTAGTAGGTATAGGCTGATGATGATGATGATGAAAAAGATAATACTGAAATAATATTTACACATTGACACATTTTTAGGCTTTAGGTATCTTTATAGAATAAAATGAAAGTCAAAGTAAAAGTGAAAGTCAAAATTTCTTTATACAAAACATAAATAAATTTATACAATACAAAACATAAAAAAAAATTTAAAAATCTTCTCCACCACGGCAGCCACGCTGAGAGGTCGACGTGCTCGGAGAGCGGAGCGGCGAGTATATGAAACAAAAAAGTATGTGGTTAACAAAATAATAAAATAGAATTCTTCTTCTCCACCTCCTCCATGGCAGCAGCTGAAATCAAAAAACAGAACATATTATCGCACCTTCGGTAAGACAAGAGACAATGCCTTGTCTTACCAAAGGTGCGATATTAATAATATACAACAAATACAACAAACGTAATATTATGATGATTGATGATGATGATGATTATGAAATAAATAACCGGCGCCGTACGATAGCATAATCCTAGCACAATAAACACATCACCAGTAGAAACAAACACAATAAACGTAATATTATGATGATGATGATGATGAAATAAATAAATAAATAAACTCTTACCTCTTCGTCACTTATGTGGTCAGCATTCTCCTCGTCTACATCCATCTCCTCCTCATCTTCTTCGTACAAGAGACCGAGGAAGCTAGCCGGAGGCTCGCAGTCGTAACTAAGTCTCCACGATTGATTTCGGGACATTCTACGAGCATAAGATAAAATCAACATCAAACAAACAACATAAAATAACATACTTATTTACAAAATATCACCATTACTATCGAAAATCACAAAATTTTATCGTATAAACTATCGACACTATCCTATTTCTATTCAATTCTTCGAATCGCATTGTGTGCCGGCAAATATGGCCGTAAGGTCAATGCAAATAAAGCCCAAAATGGCATGACAAAAAATAGACGCCTTTACGAATGTAAGTACATGTAACGGTCTCATTTTGTTATCGGAAAAAATGACTATAAATGTTGTTATTTCTTTGTGTAAACTAGTTTCAATCACTTCTATACTTGTTTTATTCATTTTACTGTATATAAAACGAACTGAACATGCATTTATAACAAATACTACGAGGGAAATCACTCCGTCAACGAAGCTTTGAAAATCACTGTTGGGCACGATATTCATTACAAACTTTTAGCTAAAACAGTTCACTAAATACTCAGCAAGATAGTTTTCAACAGTTTCTAATATAAAACACTACTTACATTAGTATTTTCACTATTTCGTTGTCGATCACTCGAAGTCAGAACGGAAATGTCAAATTTTTTCACGCGCGAATCATAAATGACATGAGACATAGACTAAATGCATTTGGATTATAGAATTTAGCAAAATTCATCTAGTTTGTCTATTAATAAACATCTTCATACCAAAGTAGGCTCTAATATGACGATATTCGGGTTTTAATCGCGTGTGCCGGGTCCGGTTTGATCCAACCTTGCAAAGTTTGAAAGTAAAAAATAGAGAGGTTGGATCCAACATTCAGAAGTCCGAGGGGTTAATATAGCAGATGATGCTACTAGATGCAAGAGTGTGTTACTTTTTTCCCATTCAATGTCAACAACTACCGTCACTAACATCCAATCAACGCTCGTGGAATTTTTTTCAACATTTGTGTTTTTATAATGTGTTCGCAACAAAATTTGCGTTTTTATTATTTGAACATTTATAAATAGCTTGCTTATTTCTTAACTAATCTTTAATATTTGGAAAAATATTATGATCAGATGTTAGTGACGGTAGTTGTTGACATTGAATGGGCGCCTGTGGCTTTCAAAGTAAGAAGTGTTGAATAATTTCGGCGGGTTGGTTAGAACCACGATAGCTCAATTGGAAGAGCACCTGACCCGGAATGTCAGAAGGGTGCAGGTTCAAATCCTGCTCGTGGAAATTTTTTCAACATTTGTGTTTTTGTAATTTGTTCGCAACAAAATTTGCGTTAAAAATTATCTGACCATATCTGTGAGAGGCACAGTGCTACGAATTAGACAGTGGTCTGATGAGCCTAGTGGTGCATCGACAGAAACTTGATAGCCGTCTGGGTGCGAGGTCAGCAGAAGGTCCAATAAGGAAGGTGCATGGCCCTCCACATCTGGAACCCGCGTGGGCTCGGTTACCAATTGGGCAGACTGTAGGCCAAAGCGAAGTCATGAACGGCTCTACCCGCGTGGTCAGTTGTGCGTGATCCAAGTCATTCGACGTGGTGGGCATTGAAGTCTCCCAATACCACAATCTCGGCAGAAGGAATCCGTTGAATAAGGGTGTCTGTCGCCGTTTGGACGCTCTCGATGAGTAGGTCAGTTCTGTTGTTACCGCTTCGGGACCTATACAGGCACGCGTAGATGCGAGGATGGTGTCCGCAGTCGACGTGTAGCTATAAGATGGAGAGGTCCCTATCTTCAAGATTGCCGAGGCGACGGACGCACATATCCTCCCTGACGTAGGCACAAACACCGGCTCGAGGCACAAATGCATCTTCCAAATTGTATCCCGGGTAGGTAGCGCAAGTAGGAGATGTCAGGAGGGGGGATATCTGCGTCTCGGTGAGGAAGAGCAAGGCCGGCTTCTCCGTCTCAAGGTGGTAATGGCCGGCGCTCAAATTAGAGTGGATTCCCCTGATGTTGCAGAAGTCCACGCGAAGCGTAGGAGGGGGTGCCAAAGGCCTTGCCTTTCTCCTGCCTGCAAAAGTCAGCTTGTGTCAAGGCAGCATGCCTTGACACGAGCGGACTTTTGCCCTCCCAGAATACGTAGGGCAGCTTGAGCGAGGACGCTCAGAGGGGGAAACTCCGACACAATGTGTCGGTACTCCCCTGGGGTAAATCTAGATTTAAGTACCATATCAAGTGTGAGGGGGGGGGGCTCCGGAACCCTCACTCGCCGGACGAAACACAATGGCACATTTCACGCCGAATATTCGTGAGAGGGTGGTATTACGCCGGGCGAGCCGGCCCAATGCGTGCTGCAATGCAGCGTGGCTCTACCACTCAGAGTGGCTCTACCATTCAGATAGAGCCATCAGATATTTTAGACAGTATCATGAACACTCAGAACTGTCATCAAAAAAATTTTAATACTTATCTAACCCAATTATAAGCAAGCTTCCAAGAAACAACTTATATCCTAGTGTACCTACACCACGCGATAGCGCGATGCAGAATCAGACAGTAGTGGCGCTATCTATTGAGCTTGCGGATAATTAACATCGATGCTTATTGCAGACCACGAAGGTGGAAATTTGCAGACACGGACCTTAGCCAAATCTTTTTCAAACAGTGATGAAAACAAACCACTTATCAACAATTTATTTTTATGACTGAATACAAAAATAGAATTGCATGTTTTTAGATACTTACCTGTCTATGCCTACTTGTAAAACCTTAGTGAAACACCCAGTCCAGTACTCATAACGGCAACCTCATAGGTACCTACCTACTAACCTAGGTAGGTGTTTCTTATTTAGTATCGTAAGAAATATGGAACTTTCATGAATCTTTGTAATGACAACACACCACCATTGGAAGTGGTGAGAGGATCTCCCACACTCCCACAGTCATTTAGTTGATGCATTTCATCCTTAGAGGAATTCATTTGAAATAGCTATATAGGTAGGTATTTATTGTACATGTAGGTCACTAAAAGTAATCCAAATAACAAAAAAACTGTGTCAAACTGGTGATGGTCCCACTACAATATGTAATAAATTCTTCAACACGGGTGTGTGTCACTGAACTCCTCCAAAACGGCTAAACCGTTTTTGATGTTTTTTTGTGTGTTTGAATGGTCTGGTAGGCTACTCTTGACGCAAACTCAATCTCAATACAATTCCAATCCCAAATCTAAAAAAATCAAATGGCACTCTTAAAGGCGATAATAGCGCTACATTGGAATTAAATTGCGTGGAAATTGAACAAATTATTATCGAGATGGGCCGTTTCGAAATTGCGAAACTTATCCCAATATCGATACATAATAATCGCATTGGAATTGTATTAAGATTGAGTTTGCGTCACGAGTAGCCTAAAGGAGGTGGCTTAGATTAGGGGTCTATCATGAATACGGGTGTTCTCAAGCGGACGAAGTCGGGAGCGAGTCACAGTTACCTATTTACTGAGGTATCTATTTTAAGTTCATTTCAATAAAAAAAACACTGAATAGGTACGTAGTTTTGTAATTTTTCTTAATGTTTTTATTATTTAGGTATTATAATTATGTGTTTTTGTATGAAGTCGATATCAATATTTTGTTTTTGTACTGTCCCAGCTCTAACTTTGTTGCAGTGTGGTCAATGTAATTAAATTAAAATTTCCTATTTTCGGGATAAGTGACGGGACGTAAATATAATATATTAATGAAGTAGACCGATCATAAACATACAGTTTCATAGTATTGAGAATTTTATATGCAATTAAGTTGAAAAAAAATCTGTAAGAACAAAATAAGTTACAATTTATAAGTAGTGATCTATCATTAATTAAATAAGCATTTATAGTAAAAATACAGTTTTAACTTTATAGAACGTGAAATATAAATTGTAATTCAATGTTGGCTCATTCAACTTTAAAAGTTACGCAAAGTTGCAACTTGACGTTTTAGTGGCAACACTTTTTGATAAACAATATTTTTTCAGTTTTTTGCAAATTTTGTGCATTATTGAATAATATTAAGACAAAATAATAGTTACAGATGAAAAGTAACGTTATCCTTTTGTACAATCGACGTTTCTGATCGCTTTTTACGTGAAAACACGCTGCAATTTGGCATTTTTTGCTCAGATCTTATCGCGTGCACCGTGATTTGCAAAAGACGCTAGAACTCGCTGGAACTAGTTTTATATAACGAGTATGATCGGCGGTCATACTCTTTTGGCAGAGGGGAACGCCTGACAGTGGCGTCTCCAGTTGGTTTAATGCTCTAAGTCTGTGGCCCATTCTCACTATCCATCTATAGGTTTTGTCCCTATCTACTGACCCTGATAGGTAGGGTATGGCAGCTGGAACTACGGGTCCGGCTGTCTTTTCAAGGGTACCACGGGAGTTCCGGATCCTAAGCCCCCTGTCGGTTATGCCTTCGCGGGCGTCTCCGACAGGTTCCGGACATGGGTTGGATGGACTCGTGGTGGCATGTGGTTAGCTGTAGAAGTGGGAATGTTCGTCTGCCTGGTTGATGTGGCCAGGCTTCCATTTCGTGCACAGCGAGCGGGTCCAAGTAGCGGTCTCGAGGGGCCCGATGCGAAAGGACTTGCGGGGCACGTGAGTTGCCCATAGTTGGTTGTCATGCTCGGTGGTTTTCACTGAGCAGAGCTCCAACATCTCCGGCACTAGTCTGGATAACTAGTAGAGGTGCCCGCTAGATGTAATACCTCCGGTTGAGCCAACCGCGTAGGATGTTGAAATTGGCAAGGTGCCTGGATGGGTACTGAGAAGTGAGTGGGCTTACAACTCCGCCACCAAAGAGGATAATTGGTAGTCAACTTAGAGTTGACGACCCGAGCAGTGGAATCTGCGAGTTGTGCTCTTAGTGCAACGAGAAGTGAGCGAGCTTACAGCTCCGGTGACCTATCTGGATAATAGGTAGTGGACTATACGTGTCCACGGGGCGACTAGCTTGAGACACTAGTCTTAAAAGTACCGGATGAAGAATGCGCTTCGGTGCGTCCTGATCTAGCGTTATGACCTGACGTAGATGGTCCCTTGTGCTTGCACAAGGATGTCTGACACCTACTTTGTAACCTAACGGTTGGTAGGGGGTGTCAGTATAAACTTTAAAGTAGTGTTAAGTGGGTTGTGTATCCATCTATAGGGAAGATTCGTGCCCAAGCAGTGGACACATACAATGAGCTGGTGATGATGATGAGGCTGATGATGATGATAGTTTAAATAAATATTTATGCCGATATCATGACTTAAAATTTTGGTTACAATAGAAGTTCGTGCTTGTAAGATTATCACTATCAAATAACATTTAGAATGTAACGATTGGATATAGTGACGAGTAGATACTCGTCACCATCGTAATCCAATCCACCTCCGAAATGTGATCGTTGGTAGATGTTAACGATCACATTTCGGAGCTAATACCGTACTAGCGATTAATAGTTTTATGGCTTAATTCCTCTTGACTCTTGAGGTTGACATTGACAGATACACATTACTAGTCGTGGGAAAAACATATCCCTAAAAAGATTGGAACATTTGCATCTGCAACAGTACAATGATCCGAATCAGTGATATGTTTCATTTGGAACAATTGGAACATTGAGTTTTTTGAAAGAGTAACATATTATTCACGCAGATTTGTATCAGATGTGGAACTTGCAACTGAAACCACGTCGATTTTTTTATCATAATGAACTTTTTTGTTTACTGAATATCTTATAACAAAGAATTAAATCGATTTTCCTTCATAGATACTTTTCAGGCTTAGGACTGACAGCTAGTTTATTTACTAACATGTTGGTAGCTAGCGTATTTAAAAATCGATTTTATATACATTGATTGTCATATACAAGTATGTACACTCTACAATACATATCTACATATTGATATTTTTAAAAAGTATTTTTGAAAATTTATCGTCTTTTAAAGTCGTTCGACGGCTATTTAGAGTTAGGCCGGCACTCTTATCATTATATCGTTATTTTAGTCACTCTTCCACAACATCACGTACACTGTTGCGCGCGAAGTTCGCTTCCGCTTCTCTCTCATCACTCGCTCTTGTCGTTCAGTCTGTCGGCTTGTCGCCGCGTCGCTTTCGTCGCCTCGTCGGCCGCAGTGAGCGAGTTCCAAATGAAACATTTTATACTAGGCAACTGTTCCGGAACATTCCGGAACAGGCTTTTGACCGAATTCAACACTATAGGCTTATTAAAAAGCTTAAGATGGTTGGCATATGTGGAGACTTACTTCGTTGGTTTGTCTCGTATATTGACAATCGCTGTCAGGCTGTCGTTATCAAAAACTACATTTCCAGCTGGGTCAAAATTCCTAGTGGTGTACCCCAAGGATCTTTGCTTGGCCCATTGCTGTTTAGTATTTTTGTGAATGACGTAAAACTGTGCATTCATTCATCTAAGCTTCTCTGCTTTGCAGATGATATGAAGATATTTGCGAAAATACCATCTTATGATGCAGCTAAATTGTTACAGGGTGATCTGATGCGGCTTGAAGAATACTGTGATGTGAACAAACTAGACCTTAATCCAACTAAGTGCACAGTTATGACTTTTAGTCGCAAAAGACACCTAATAACTTACAACTATACTTTACATCATCAAAGTCTTCAACGAGTCCATTCGATGCGTGATCTTGGGGTGACACATGTTTCTAAGTTGCTGTTTGATGAACATATACTACTCAAAACAAAATAAGGGCCACGAAGTATTTTGTCTGTACCATGAAAATAATAAAACCAATATTAATTTTTTTGTCTCCACCACCACCAAAACGATCGACTTCATGGATGCAGGCTTCTGAAAATCTCTCGCCGCGTCTTCTCCATACTCTAATACGCCGATCGTCGTTAAAAAATTTAACTTTGCATTCGTCTGTGAAGAGCACCATGCCCCATTGGTTTATGTCCCAGTCCAAATGTTGACGGGAAAATCTTAAACGATTTGCACGATGATTTCTGGTTAATGGAATACGGACAACTCGCCTTCTTGATGCCTGCTGGTCAGAGTTGGGCGTAATCAACTACTTTTTTAATCAGATTAATAATCTGATTGAAAGTAATCATGATTACTTTTAATCAGATTAAAGTAGTCGTGATTACTTTTAATCAAGATTAAACATATAATCTTTAATCTTGATTACAGTAATCAGTAAGTAATCTAAATTACATGATTATTCTTAACTAAGTTTATATGAATTATGGTTTAGAAATTTGCCATTAATTATCACAATTTGTAGGTATGCATCTAGAAGTTGAGTGGTTGGCTTTATTGTACTATAAATTATACCTACTACGTAAGACGCGCGGTAAGGGTCGGAGGACAGGGTATTGTACGATCACCGGCTAGCCAATCGCCGCGTCCGCATTGTCGATAGTCGACAAGTATTCACGCGCCATTTTGTTCAGTGCGCATCAGTCAAACGAATCGAGCTCAAGGAGACGATACGAGACGACGTAATTCTTTTATCGTACGTGATCGAGTATTTTTTTTACCAGTAGAGTACCAGAAAAATTACCATTCAGCAGATTTTTTGCGTAAAATAATTATCCTAAAAGCACAGTGTATGAGACTGATAAAAAAATAAAGTTCTTTTATTTTTTTACGTTCCGACTGTTGGTTTTATTAATCAATCAAATCAATCATAAAAGTAATCAAGATTACGATTACAGATTTATAATCATTAATCACCGATATGATTACATTTTTGATTAATTTCTGTAATCTGTAATCGTGATTGAAGATTACAAATTGTAGTCGTAATCCTTAATCATTAATCTGATTACTTTTTGCCCATCACTGCTGCTGGTCTTCATGCAATCGATTACGAATAGTTTGGTCACTGACATGAGTATCCGTTGTGAGCCGTAAACGATTTTACAGCTTGCGGGCCGTCGTTGTGCGATCTCGGCGCGCACTTAATCGAATGTAACGATCCTCTTGAGCTGTTGTAATGCGAACTCTGCCCGAACCAGGTCTTCTTCTAACACTGCCGGTCTCTTGGAAACGATTCCATAGATTTTGAATAGCTCTTCGAGAAAATCCCAATTGCAAACCCACAGATCGCTGCGAATGACCTTCTTCAATCATTGTAACGGCTCTGGTTGCTGTCAGCGAGTCCATATGACGCCTGCGTGCTTGTGGCATATTGCAAAAGATGTTTCTGACTCGAGATATCAATGAACTCTGATAATTTCTAATAAACCAAGAAGGTAAGGAAAGCAAAACGTCAAAGAAAATGCAATCAAAATTTTCAAAAATAATTTTAAATCAAATTTTATTTAAAATTGTTGCCAGCATTAGATGAATACTACACTATTAAAAAGTTTAGGTATCAAAGAGTTTGTATACTCAATATTTTACTACTTTCAATATGTAAATGTTTAATAATTTATACCAAAATGAAAAAATACCTCGTGGCCCTTATTTTGTTTTGAGTAGTATATAAATGTTATAATAGCTAAAGCTACCAAAGCTCTTGGTTTTCTTTTTCGTAATGCTAAAGAATTTAATAACCCTATTACTTTTAAGATTCTTTATTGTTCGCTCGTACGTAGTAATTTGGAATATGCCTCTCAAGTATGGAACCCAAGATATGACACGTTATTAACAGATTAGAGAATATACAAAAAAAGTTTATTCGCTATTTGTGTTATCGCACCGGTACCCGTGATAGCTCCGCTACCTATGTCCAACTTTGTTTAAGGCATCGTCTACTGACACTAGAAAATCGACGGAATATAGCAGACATTGTGTATCTATTTAGAATTGCCTCGAACTCTATTGACTGTCCCGAGCTTCTGTCACTACTGAACTTGAGTGTCCCTACAAGAATTTTACGAAATTTTAAACCAATACACCTTCCAGCTTCAAATACAAATTACAGGCAAAACTCATACTTTTTGCGGGCGGGCAAGTGTTACAATAGTCTGTGCGAGGCGTGTGATTTTGATCTTTTCTGTTGTAACTGTGAATCGGTGAGAAAAAATCTTACTAAGTGGTTTTTTGAAACTTATTAACATTGAATATACCTACTACTACCTATTTATATTTATACTTCCTACCTATTATACTTTTGGTGTGAAATGTCCTTGTTACTGTCACAGCTACTATGTTTGTCAGCGGTTCGATCGCAGTTTTGATCCTAGATATACAAACATGTTTATTCTGTTAGCTCAATAATTTCCCTGCTATTTTAAGTCTATTAGTGTGAATCTGTCATTGGTTTTTTGATGTATAACTGCATAGCTACTCTTTTTTTTGTTACTGTTGATTCACCTAAGAAAATAAAATAAAAAATAAAAATAAAAATTCGTATCAGTTTCATGTTTCGGAACACTAAGTTCGGTTCCCTAAAGAGCGACACACATGGACTTCTTGGCGGGAAAGTGAAGAGTCATGTCTGCGGTTTTGTTTTATTTTCTAAAATTTGTGTTATGTCGAATATTAATGTGAAGTAATGGTGGATTATTAACCGTTAAGTGTTCGTGAGTGTGCATGATTGTTGGCAAATGAAACAAAACAGTGCAACGTCACTTTTCAAATTCTCTCAGGAAGTCCGCCCTAGGACTTAGTAAAGCTCCACATCTTTACTAAGATACTCGAGGGGTTGGGGGGTATATCATTTCTCACTTCTCATTTCTATTATCATTCATCATCATCATACAAGATGGAAATATTGTTTATTTATTTATAACTTGTAAGAAAAATTACTTTGACACTGGCTAAATGTGCTAACCGCACGAAGCCATCAACTAAAGGAAAAAAAAAAAAAAAAAAGAGCGACACACGTCTACACGTTACTTACCAAAGGGAATTTAACACTACGTTTTTACTTACCATCGAGCTGTTGAACGGAACGGATAGATAGCAATAGAGTAAATTATTCTTGCATAAAATCCGAAGATATCACTGCAATCGTCGTTTCATTTCTGAGTTTGAAACCTAGTCTTTTATGCTATAGGCCCACTGATATTGTTCGATAGGAAAATAGACAAATAAATAGGCACTGGTTTGGTTGGCAAAACTATGTAATTCATATAATATCAAAACATATGACACATTACGACAGAAGAGAAAATATTCCAAAAACAAATTATAATAAAAAGTATAAAAACATAAAGTTATCTAAAAAGGTATGTACGCAACATCCTCCCCTCTTTAGCAATCACTATCTTTGTTAGTAAGCGGTATAATTTTGACGAGGGGACGACGCAACGTACCCGCCGCAGTAGATACATCCCTTACCACGTCATCCCGTCCCGGGTATGTTGCTGTGACTATTCCCCTTGGCCAGACTCCTCTCGAAAGATTGCTGTCGACCACAAGGACCAGGTCTCCAACAGCAATTTGTGAAGTGGAAGGATGATGTGGTCTTTGCCGAGGCTATACGTAATACAGTCCGATCAGTGGCGCACCAATGTCTGATTTGCCGCATACCATACGCAAGACAAAACCGCAAACACCACTGACCGGTGACCTGCCTCAACAGAGAATGGCACACCATAACCGCACCGTAATACATCAGTATTTGTGTTGCTATTTTAGTCCGGTTTCTATAGTTAGTTATTATTCTGAGTTTTAAGCCATGCCTAAATAAAAGAAGAAGAAGAAGAAGCTGTTATCTAGTTTTTTTTTGTTTTTTTATGGCTTTGCACAAGCGTTTAGCAAATGAAAAAGTTTCTTTTACAAGTAATACTTATTTAGACAATATTTCTTTCCTGTATGATTATGATAAATGATAATAGAAATGAAAAGTGAGAAATGATATACCCCCAACCCCTCGAGTATCTCAGTAAAAATGTGGGGCTTTACTAAGTCCTCGGGCGGACTTCTTGAGAGAATTTGAAAAGTGACGTTGCACTGTTTTGTTTCATTTGCCAACACTCATGCACACTCACGAATACTTGACGGTTAATAATCCACCATTATTTCACATTAATATTAGACATAACACAAATTTTAGAAAATAAAACAAAACAGCAGACATGACTCTTCACTTTCCCGCCAAGAAGTCTTATCTACCTGCAGTTTCTTAGGCTATGCTTTAGTTGCTGCTCTGTGGATAGAAGAAAGAACTAAAAAAAGTATTATTTATTTTGTCTATTGTAAAATGTCTGCCGAAGTGCCGACTAGAATTTAATGAACTGACAGATCGTAAATATCGTTTTAACATTCGTTGTTAATCGTTCGTTTCTGATTTTTGGGTTTAGTGGTTTAGTGTAAAAGCTGTAAAGCCAATAAAGCCATTTACCATGATACATTTTAAAGACAACAAAAATAAATCAGCACTTAGCACAAGATGGGCTCAGATGTCAAAGCAAGAACAAATAATAGAGAGAAAAAAGATTGAAATTCAGGCGAAGTTGGAAGCACAAAAGCAGGCGGCGGCGCTTGCAGCTCAGGTCAAACTGTCCAAGTAATTATTTACCAATATTTACATTAGCAAAATAGTTTCATATTAACTATAGTACTTAATATTACGGTGTCAATCAATTAACAACCTATTCAACAACAATTGTATGAGATGATACCTACATAAACTATAGTAACTTGTAACACCTGTGTAGTAAATCAAAGCTAGCGTACTTGAAGCGATTTATAGTTTTTTTTTTGATAAGGGGCACCAGGGTTTCACCGGGCTTTTTTTGGGGGCGGCGACAAATTTAAAGGGTTCCTCAAGACGTGTGAAATGAAGCACCGAGACCTTTTCTATGGAGAACGGCATCACGCACTAGTGCGTGTCCCGGTGCCCTACTAGATTCTCCAAGGGGTTCGGATTGGATTGGAAAGCAGAACAACCCGAGGTCCGGAGGCTCCGGTTGACCGGGTTGTGGGGGTGAGGAGAAGCGCCCAGGTACATGTCTGTACGTGGTATTGAGGGAGTGTAAACTGGCTTGTCATACCCTTGTTCTACGAATATGGTGTCTTTGACCTAAACGAGTGTGCATGTTTAGTGTATTCTGAAAATGTGTAGTGGTAGCGGTAGTGGTAGTAAGAGATTCGGGCGGGGGGTGTTTTATGGGCTTACAGAACTCCCTTATAGTTTTGTTATGCTGATCTATATGCCTATATGTGTGTCTGAATATGTCACATCACACTATCAGTACCAAAAAGCATAATCTCGCCATGATTATAGATATCTATAAAATATTTATAAATGCAGTAAAAAAATTAAATGCTTACCTGACCCAGCCGCTGAATTCAGTGCTTACGTCAGCCATCCTGGTAGCATAATGGTCAGTGCAGTTGCCCGGATTGCGGAAGATTCGATTCCTGGCTAGGTTGGGTAGGCATTTAATTTTTTCACTGTATTTTATAAATATTTAATTTAGCTTCAGTGCAGCAATTAGCACTTAAAAATAAAAAGTAAGATATCTATAAAACCAAAAATTCTTTTGAATTAAAGTAATGGAAAATATTAGTATATTTTTTCATAAAGAAGCGTGAAATATTTATGTACCAAACTGAACAATAACCCCTTGAGTGTCAATCAACCACCAGGTGGCCCTGATCTGATCCGATCTGAACTCTTCGGAGAATCTATTAGGATACGGGGACGCGCACTAATGCACAATGCCATTCCCTCTAGAAACCTCCGAAGGTAATTCGTTTCACACGGCTTGAGGAACCCTTTACGTTCCTCGCCGCCCCCAAACAAGCCCGGTGAAGCTGAAAATGCCATTGAGGCAATCAGCAATCTCTAAAAAAAAAAACCAGGTGGCCGATAACAATTCAAATTCTATTGTGTCTAGTATTCGCGCACTCGAGCTCTTAATAATTTTTTATGTTCCACATGTAGCTCAGGGGACTGTAGACATGTTAAATATACTTACCATAATTATATTTTCAGCAGGATCCTATTTTCTCAGTAAGCTTAAAGACCCAAATCAAGCTCTTTGCAACAAATATCTTATTGCCTTCTACTTAATAATTTGTATTTTTTTTTTAATATTTCAGTCCTAGTCCTACAGATGACACAGGATCAGCAAATATCTTTTCTAATGATGGCAGTTTCATGAGCAATTTCAAGGCTCTTCTAGAGAAACAACAACAGGATAAAAAAGAAAAAGAGGATAAAGAGAAGGATAAGTTAGCTGAGGAGATAAAAAAAAGCAAAAGTGAGCAAAAAGCTAAAGTGAAACAAGAAGAACTAAATTCTAATTCTGATAACAGAGACACACAGCAGGAACATTCTGAGAATGATGATAGAAGAAGACCTAATGACAAAGGATCGAGGTATGCATTAAATTCTCTTTATAGGTGTTTTAATATTTATTTTGATTTATTACAATGTCTTATGTAATTTTACAGGAATCGTAGATGGAGTGACCGAGGAAAAAATAGAGCTCATAGCCCCATGACACCGGCTGTAGAAGACAGGAGAAAAGCAGTTGACAATAAAAGCATTCCCCCCTTAATGCAACTATCTGTGCTTCCTCCCGATGATCCTAATTCTGACTCTGACAGTCATCATCAATGGAATGTAGCATCTGGAGATGGACCTGATTTAAAAGATGACTCTGATAACTCAGACCAAGGCAATATGATGGGCCCTGGACCCATAGGTCCTGGTATGCTTGGCCCTGGCCCCATGGGTCCTGGTATGATTGGGCCAGGACCCCTAGGTCCTGGAATGATGGGCCCTGGACCAATGGGTCCAATGGGACCTGGTCCTATGGGACCAGGGCCAATGGGTCAAATGGGACCAGGGCCTACGGGACCTGGTCATATGGGTCATGGTCCAATGGGTCCGGGACCGATGGGGCCAGGGCCTATGGGACCAGGACCTATGGGACCAGGGCCAATGGGACCAGGGCCTATGGGATCAGGGCCTATGGGATCAGGACCTATGGGTCCAGGACCGATGGGTTCGGGTCCTATGGGACCAGGGCCGATGGGTTCAGGTCCTATGGGACCAGGGCCGATGGGTTCGGGTCCTATGGGACCAGGGCCGATGGGTCCAGGACCTATGGGTCCTGGTCCTATGATGAGACCTGGAGGTCCCATGCCTCCTTTTATGGGGGGACCACCCAACTTTGGTATACCCCCAAACTTTATGGGTCCTAATGGTCCAGGTCCAATGCCACCAAATATGTACGGTCCCAACATGCGTGGACCGGGTCCAAACGGTCCAATGCCGCCATTCTTTGGCCCTCCATTTCCTAACCCATCTATGATGGGACCTAATGGTCCTCGTAACTCTATGATGCCTCCTAACTCTGGAAATAACATGCAGGTGATGGGACCACGTCCACCATTTGGCCCCAACGGTCCTAACTTTGGCCCTAATGGGAATGGTCCTCCTAAAATGCCTCAGACTGGACTTCCTAATTCCATGAATCAAATTCATAAAATTCCTGAGTCCCGGCATCATGAAAATGCCTCTGTTCCTCCTCCTGAGCCAATGAAACTTCAAAACATTCCTCCACCAATGCCATTGACTTTAAATCATATACCGAAGCCCATGGATTTGGATCCGGGGAACATACCTGCTCCACCGCAATTGTCGCAAGGTACTCATCCTTTTAAGTTAATTCTTTGCCTCTGTTATATTATTATTTAATTAATAATGTGACAAAGGCATTTAAAGGTAATTTTGTCCGGCTTCTTAGCTGAAACTGTGGTCATATCCGAAAGAGATGATTACAAAAGCATGCATAACTACATATTACCTTTGATTTTAAATTGTTTATAGACAAAAGTATAGCAAACTGTCAGCACTGTTTTCTGAATCGGAAAATAGACTTAACTTTTTAAGCTAACACCGGACTATTTGACTTATGTTGTTTATTAATTGTTCTCTGACATTAGATTAACAATTTAAATGTTTAATCAAATCTGAATCACATTTGACACTATCAATTTTATTTACATTCTTGAATGTTGATGTTTCTGAACTTTGGATAATTCAAAAGTAAACTTGAATAAAGTAATTTTAACTTATGTCAGGGAATATGTTGTCACAGGTAATGGTAATAATAGGTGATGTCTGTTTAACATTATGAATAAAAAAATTAAAAAAGAACTTAAGTTTTTTATTTTCTTTATTTATTTTACTTATTTAAATAAAATTTACCATTACCTTCACCAAACAGTGGCAAGGCTTAGAGCAATAACGCCGTAGCGTTTTTGGTCCGAGCGTTGTGTGCACGGGTGACCGACGCGTGGCTGTAAGACAAAATGCTGACTCGTGGTGTGCAGTTCTCTCTTCAGATATGTTCCCGCCCTCAGTCCGGCGCGCGGCCACCGAAGTCGCCAGCAACGGCGACCACTGGGAAAGTGTCCTGAAAGCAATACACTCACAAGACCAAAATATGTGGTAATACCACTGTAGCCACTCTTGAGCCCGGAGGATGCGTTCTGTATTCCTTTTTTTTGTATTATTTATTTTACCTTCAAACATGGGGCATGGTGTACATTTCAAAGATATCATTTATATCATTATCTTTTATCAAAGTAAAAATTTAAGCTTTTTGCACTGATATCGTTAGAGGTGACACCGTACCGCTGGCACGTTTACAGGTTTAACAGTTCAAAATCTATTTTATAATGCTCGTTGGGTTTTTATGACTTAGCTGGAGATATCATTACAGGTTCCTCCATAACCAGAACTCTAACGAGTATAAGATGTTCCGGGAACTAGTGATAAAGTTACGGAATGAGCGAGAAGAGAAGAAGCCAGAGGTGAAACCCGAGGACAAGTATGAACCCGAGTTCAGTTTAGAGGATGATGACAGTGAAGACGAAGACAGTAGTAGGCCTAATGTGAAAGAAGAATCCAAAGATGAGTAAGTATTTTAATTTTTTTTTCTATGCTAATAATATCCTGCTGCATACAGGCACCCGCAGCAAGATTACTAAAAGCACAATGCACTTTACTTTTCCATAAACAACTTTAACTTAGGTAACCCCTTAGCCATGTAATGTGACAGTTTTGTTCTGCCTATTCTGGCAACGTCATCTAACGTGGCTTAGGGGTTATCAAAACTTTTTTTGCCATCGGTGAAAACTGGCATAGTTGGCATGGTTTAACCTTTTGAACGCCACGGACATGACTAATATAAGACAAACAATTTCGTGCTCCACACGCCACGTCTTTTATAGAAGACAATGTCCAATTAGAATGTTTGTTAATAAATATACATAAACGAATGGTTTGTTTTTCTTTGTTCGTAATGCCTAAAACCCTAAACTTACATTTTTATTTCAATAGAGGCTATTGTTTATTTTAAAAACAGCCAAATTATTTTGGCCACAATTTTTTACGTGCCCCAGATGCCGTAGTCTTTATAGTAAGACGCCTAGTGATCTGATTAGATAATAAGTTTTTAATGAATTCATAGACACTAACGTTTAAATAAAACAATAAAAAAAAATTACAACTAATTAGAAACAATACAAAAAAAATAAAAGATAAATAATTTATAGTTTAATTATTGAGCATTATATAATTTAGGTAATAGATACTGTGTAGAGGCTACTAAAACTTATAATTAATATTTTGTTGAGTATCCTTTATTATCAATTATAAGATAAGATAGTGGGATTGAATTCCATGCTTCGACAAAAGCTTCGTAGAGTTCGTTGTGACTGGAATTATGTTTGTTTGAGACTTTCTTTTTTTCGACATGCCACAGATTTTCTATGGGATTCAGGGCTATTTGCAGGCCAGTCTAAGACGGAAAATACGCTGTTCCCTAAAAAAATATTTTACATTGTTGGCGCGATGTGTTTAGGGTCATTATCATGCTGAAAACAGAAAGATGTTTTTGGACTGCAGTTGATTCATTGTACCTTCAATCTTTCGAACAGGTTCTAACTCCACATCCGGAGAAACATCCCCATACCTTGACATTGCCTCCCCCGTGCTTGACTATGCTTCTACTGAATTTATAATTGAAAGCATGGTTTATTGGACGTCTAACGTAGCGTTTCTAAATATAAGTCCACCACTGTATGTTACAAAAAACTATCTTATTTTGCTCTAGATACAAAGTAGATTAATAAAAATATAATTTGATGTCATAACTATAATATGATACTACAGTGCTGATGTGTTTGATGTGAGTTAAGTAATATGAACAAATTATAAATATATATTTTTGAACAAAAATTATTTTTTTCAGATTAATACTTTTTAATATGAAAAAGTGTTTCATTACAACGTAAATATATGAAATAAACCGTTTTCTTACTTTATTTCACTGTAAACAAATCTCAAAAATTACGAATTTCCATAAAATGTTCTAAACTTTGAGCTGCGGTAGAGGGCTAAAAAATATATCCAAAAAGGTTAATAAAAATATTTTTGTCAATATAATATGTAACCTTTTTTTAGGTATTCGAGATTGTTATGATAAGATTTACTTTTCTTCATACATTTGACGCTCCACCTTAATAGATATCCCTAATAAAAACAGAATTTAACGTGTTACGGGCGCCGGGCCGGACGCCACAGTCTTGTTAGGAAGACAGCGTGATGACGTCATATGACGATAGGGATGTACCTTCCCAATTTATTATGGCTGATCCTAGTTATATATCTGTTTTGTTTTTATTTGCATTGCATTCTGTATTACCTTCTTACCGGGATTGTAAAATAAAACTAAGATTTCGAAGTTCATTATTTTAATTTATCTGAAACCTTTTAAGGAAAAAAACAGGTCAATCTATACTAATATTATAAAGTTGAAGAGTTTGTTTGTTTGTTTGTTTGTTTGTTTGTTTGTTTGAACGCGCTAATCTCAGGAACTACTGGTTTGAATTGAAAAATTATTTTTGTGTTGAATAGTCCATTTATTGAGGAAGGCTATAGGCTATATTACATCACGCTATGACTAATAGGTGTGGAACAGTCGCTAATTAACGCGGGTGAAACCGCAGGGCACAGCTAGTATTATTATAATTGATCGATGGAACAATTGCACTCATCACTACTTTTTACTATATATTCGTTATAGATTTGTAGCGTGGCACTGGGGCACATCGCGGTCGAAATTGCTTGGTGCTCAAAAGGTTAAATAAAATTTAAATAAATTCTTCTTGGAAAATGTTGTTCTCAAAATCAAGCTCAATAATAGCTACGTGCGTGATCTTATATGGACCGATTGCAAAACGTTCTAAAGCCACCGATAACAAAAACTTACTAGTAAACTAAATAGTTTTTCACCATACTCAAACTTTTTAATACATTTGAAACTTTGTTAACACAAAAGTTACAGCAACCATGACTCCCAGTTCCATTACAACCACAACGCGTACCAGGACGCCTTTAAACGCGAGCATGCTAGTTCTCAAAGTGACGAAGAATCGGACAGTAAGAGGGAAGCTAGAAGGAGGAAGAGAAAGTCCCGTTGGGGGGACGACCCGCCCTCTGAGGACGTCAAACCGCCCGGTATGATGATGCCGATGATGCCGCAAATGCCGCAGATGCCACAAATGCCGCAGATGCCACAGATGCCGCAGATGCCGCCGATGCCGCAGATGATGCAGCAAATGATGTCGCAGATGATGCCGCCTGGAGTTGCGCCGCCAATGCCTACAGGTTAGTGATGCGCCTACGGTCTGATTTTTCTACTTGATTTATTTTTCAATTTATATCGATACCACTGGAGTCTACCAGTTACTTGAACCCTTGATTCATTTGAGTTACTTCTTGTATATGTAATGTATTGAGCAAGTTAGGCTTATTAAAATTTATCAGTTTATGTCATTTAGTTACCGATGTTCTGCAATAAAACTTATTGTATTTGCATTTATGGGCGAGGGAGGGTCTCGACGACAGTTTTGGGTTTTCTTTGAATCTTGTTTTACAATTCTAGTTGTAATTGATCGAAAGTTTGTTAAAGTATCGATACTTAATTTAGAATAGCAGTTTTCTATAATACAAACGGTCTTCGAGTTAATCGCATTTCTAAGTGTAATTTGTCAAGGTTTCATTAAAATTAAACACTGCATGTTTTTTCTTACAATAACAGGACCGAAACTGGCGAAGATTGATGAAGAAGGCCTCAAGCTCAGTACAGTGAATCGCAGCAATCAGGCGTTGATGCAGTACGCACTCACCAACTATGGCACCACCAATCTCAGCGCAGAAGACTGGAAGAAATGCGAAGACAATTTTAAACTTAATCTCCTTTATCAGGTGAATATTGTTGATTTCTATATCTATAAACCTTTCAAAGTCAGAGTCTGAAATAAGACAAACATTTTAGTGACTTTATATTGTCCCACTGCTGGGCATAGGCCTCTATCGTTGAAATCAAGGCATTGCTCTGAACATCAGGTATTGGCTTAACCTTTCAAATGTTTTGAAACCCGAGTCTATGTACCCCCTCGTCTGCGGCACAATGGCGCGAACGCAGAACGCACTAGACAGGGTTTGGAATTTATAGAATAATTTTAATAAATCCTTCGGTCGACATGTAGATAACTATTTTATTTCAAATAACTAACTAACTAAAGACTATCTAGCCAATGTACCTTATTATGTTGTAATTTATTATTGAAACACTTTGTAACTTTTTATTTTTCACAGGCAACAGAGACTCAGTACTTTTATGAACATTTGACGAACGATTATTCGAAATCAAAACTGTTTGTCAATGTTTTTCGTTTAGATAATAGTTCTAAATACAATAAAACACATTATAAACATTACAATAACTTAACTTTATAGAGATTGAAAAAGAAACTATGTTCGATTTTTAAACTCGTCATAAAAACGGTTGGATTGGTCAGAGTGAACGGATTCAGCCAGTCAGTGAATAGTTTATTTATCAGAGTAGAAAAGAATTTAGACTGTATTCATCATCATCAGCTCATTTTATGCCCCCACTGCTGGGGCACGAGCCTTCCCTATGGATGGATAGGGAGAACGTGCCATAAACCACCACGCGGGCCCAGTGCGGATTGGTGGTTGTTAACGACTGCTAATGCAGCCGGGACTAACTACTTTTAGACTATTTAGATTTAGACTGTATTGCATTGTATTTATTCCGAAAATTGCAAAAAATAGAAAACAGGTGACAAGCGACCTAGTAAGCTCTAAAGCTTGGATGTAGGTGTAAGAGTAGATCTACTCTACAGCCCTTGAAAGGTTAATGACGCTCTTACTCAAAGTGGTGATGATCATCACAAACACAAATCTGGGCGTAGCGAAAAATTCGCATAATACTTTGCTCGACCTGGGAATTGAACCCAGGACCTTCGTCTATCGGGTCAAGCCCTTTGTCACTGTCACCGAGGCGTGTTTCTTTAATTAACTAGCTGACCCGGCGGACTTCGTACTGAATTTTAACCTATGTTACTCAGCGCTAATGTAGCATTCTAATGGTGAAAGAATTTTTTAAATCGGTCCAGTAGTTTTTGAGTTTATTCGTTGCAAACATACATACATACTTACAAAAATACGAAAGTTTCCTCTTTATAATATTAGTATAGATTAATCTTTTCATTTAACCATAGAGTTAAAGTAGAGATATAGATTCTTTAGTCACATGTGTGTCGCAGGACATTTGTCACCTAGTGAATTCAGGGCTTTAAAAACTTGATGACGTAGGAGCTACTAGGTGTCAATAGTAATTTTATATCAACAAAAATTATCCCAAACAGGACATGTTGAAGAAGCGACAGCAAGTAGAGCGTCTAGCGGCGGCCGGCAAGCACAAGTATGAATACGACAGTGACGAAGACACCGCCGAAGGCACGTGGGAACACAAGTGAGTTACAACAATGTATAACTCCATTACCTCCCAAGAATCTTGTCAACCCGAGCCGAGGTCCTAATGTCGATGAGGCGCCCACCGCTCTCGCTTTCGCCGCTGAATCCGAACGCATTGGAGAATCTAGTAGGGGGCGGAGACATGCTTGAGTGCTGATGGCATCTCTCTAGAAACCTTGAGAAAAAGATGTTTGATCTAATTAAGCTGTAAAAGCCTTGAAAGGCAGCAAACATTTAAACAAAATGCGATTACAGATATCTAAATTAACGATGATTCTTCACTGTGTATGTGTTACAATCAAAATCCAATTTTAGTAAAAAATTGTATTTACAAAACATTTAAAAAAAAATTTGTTTATTACTTTAATAAAACATCTATTGGCTCACAATTGAAAACGTATCACTTTATGAAAATGATAAAAACTTTTATTAAATGTAAAGTCTTTCAATTGTACATGGCCAAGATTTTAAGTATACACCGTGCTTTTTAAACCGTCTTAGACCTGCAGGTAGGTTTATCAGATCATGCAACTGAACAACTTTCCCCAAAAACGAGATTTTTTTAAACTTTCCCATACAAAGCCTTTATTGACCGAGCATAGTTTGTATGGGAAAGTAAAAAATATCTCGTTTTTTGACCTATGTTTCTTGGGTTAAATTTCATGGTCTGATCAACCCCCCTGCGGGTCTAAGACGGTTAAAAAAGAATGGTGTATACAATACCTGGAACAAGGAATCAGGAGATAAGGCTTTTTCTCAACTTAGCGACTTTAAGATGAACTTGAGACTGAATTTATTACCAAAAAATAAATTACAAAATATAAAAAGGCCGGCAACGCGTCTGAGATTCCTCTGGTTTTGCGGGTGTCCATGGGCGGCGGTGATTGGTTTCCATCAGG
The DNA here is from genome assembly GCA_963082485.1 of Eudonia mercurella. Lineage (NCBI taxonomy): Eukaryota > Metazoa > Arthropoda > Insecta > Lepidoptera > Crambidae > Eudonia > Eudonia mercurella. Next base: position 5,819,563 of record OY720039.1, on the reverse strand, counting down.
TGACCCACCTGCTCGTTTGCCTCCTTCTTTTATAAAAAAAAAACAAAGATAATTACTTTATGGATCAGCACAGGTTTATTTTACGTTACCCATGTTTAGATTCTTTAATAGTTATTAAATATTTTTTTGTTAATTCCAGACTACGTTCTAAAGAGATGAACGCAACCGAGAAATGGGCTGATGAGCTGACGAAGCAAGCTGCCGGTAAACATCACATCGGTGATTTCCTGCCGCCCGAAGAGCTTAGAAAGTGAGTAATATTAAAACTTATGTTTTAATCGGCTTTTTGTTTTTTTTTCATACAATACAATTGAATATTCATTCATTAAAGTGACCAACACTCAATGTGTTAGTATTAACTTGACAACAATGAATGTCGATAATTGTGGGCTAATTACAAAATAATTGTGTAATATACAAAAAAAAGTTTTATTGTATTAACAAACTTTAGATATAAGTAGATAATATGCAAAAATATATACATGGATGTTATTTAAGTTTGTACTTCTAAGTTATCGTGAATAATTTTTATTACAGGTTTATGGAGAAATATTCGGCTTTCAAAAGCGGAAAAGAACCAGACCTGAGTGACTATAAAGAGTTTAAACTAAAGGAAGACAACCTTGGTAAGTCATGTACATATTAAGAGGCGGCTGGGAAGCCTTCCCGGTAGCATAATGGTCAGTGCAGCCATCTGGATTGCGGAAGACCCAGGTTCGATTCCTGGCTGGGTCGGGTAGGCATTTAATTTTTTCACTATATTTTATAATTATTTAATGAATTTTTAGTTTAGTAAAAGTGTAAAAAATATTTCGTACCCACATATTATTTATACTATTTTATATCCTCATGTCCGTTTTCATTGAATACCATGAGCCACGTTAGGTGACTGTTGCTGGAGTAAAACCGTCATCAACATAATATGACTTAGTGATTATTTAAAACCTGAGACTTGTGCCCTTTTTAACTAACGACCATACGAGATGGCATAGTGACATTCATAAGAGCTACTTGAAGCCTAAACTGAACAAATGATTTTGAGTTTTGAATTTCTTTATGACCCGTGAGGTCCTTATTGAAAACGGGTTAAGTCTATCAAACAGTAAGTTGGTATGTCCACCCATACATACTTACCCTTAAAAGTTCGATATCTTAAAATGCTTGATCTGATAATTATTGAAATCTAGTAAGTATCTAGCAAGGTAGTAAAGAAATAACTCGAGAAAAACTTTAGAAATTATATATTAGTCATTTTGTAGGGTTCAAAATGCTTCAGAAGCTCGGCTGGAACGAAGGTCAGGGTTTGGGAGTCGAGGGCACCGGCATAGTGGAGCCGATCAACAAGTGAGTAACAACATAATGAGATATGTTTAACATTGATCATATTCTATTAACATTCCTCAATTGGTTTTCGATCTTATTGCCTCTTACATAGGGTTTAGTTTCTAGTGTGTTGCACAATGAGAACAATTAGTTATTATTAAACACGTTAAATTCGATGTTAATACTAAGAATGTTGTATTAGAATTGGCTTATTCATTTGAAAGATATTGAACTTTGAAGTTTACATACACTTTTGAACTTTCGCGTTCCATTGTAAATCAAACATAAAGCGCTGTTTAACGCTTACTGCTGATGGGGGCGATTTTTGAACCGGTGATTAGTTATCACGCTATGATATCGATTACGTATGCTCCTTATTCTCTTATTTAAGGACACTGGTAACTGATTTTTGACTCTGAAAATTCTTGCAATGATATTTATCTTAATAATCAAATTGTTAATTAAGTAAAAAATATTATATATCCTAAAGTGTATTTCATGTTACTTTTATTTCGACATCACCGGTAATATTCAAAAATCGCCTCCCAGAATAGGTATCCTAGACAAATCTTTTGTGTATTGCACCTGTAAGGGTATTATAGCTTGGCTGAATCATAAATACATAGCAATTTTCGTTTAACCCTTTTACTTAAAAGTGTGTATGCGCAACACCGTTGTAAACTCTGCAAAGTTACGCGTGTTGGTCTTTGGTGCCACCGATTTATCGTGGTAAATATTCCGCCACGACCACAAATGAAAAAATTCGGTGTAAGATTTCTTTGTTGCACCACCAAAATATGGAATGCTCTCCCAGCACACGTATTAACTCCTACCTACATCATAGAGTCCTTGAAACGAGTTGTGAAGAAGCAACTTCGCATCTGGATCCGGCTTCTGCTTAACTTAGTTTGAATGCCACAGTCGGCTAGAAACGACAAACGATAGCGTTCCCGATACGCCAGCGACGACTATGGTCGACTTATGGTTTACATGTTTAATGATTCCCCTATCCCTATTTTTTTATTATTTTGCCTATATTAGGTGTATAAAGAATAAGAATAATAAATTATTTATTAACGATCACACAAATTACACAAATTATTAAAAAAAATATTCAATAAATAAGGAAACATGGAAGTGTGTGAAGGCAAACTAGGACCTTATCTCGTTGCGGTGCAGTAAACAAAACACCATCACAACAACGCTGGTACTCTGACAGGGCCTATGTCTGACTGTAGTGTTGTGTGCCCTTATATAAAGAGATGATAAAATAAATAATAAAACATGATTAATTATATACATATTTTATGTAAATGTTTGAAAAACTTTTAATATATTATCTAATATCTTTTAACAAGCAATTCTTGTATATATATAATCTGAATCTCGGAAACGGCAGGGGGTTTCGGGGGCGATATATCGATTTAGCTAAGTATCATTTTTAGAAAACATAAAAAAATAACGAGCAAAGCTCGGTCATCCAGGGGGTCGACCGCCTAACTCTCTCGCTTTCGATCGCTTTGAAGACGAGGCGAGGAAGAGGCGTCATCTTGTCATTTCGAAAGCAATATGAAAGCAATATCGAAAGCTATAGGCTATAGCTTTCGATATTATTTGATATTATATTTCGATATTATATTAGAAAGCGACGCGAGGGCCTCGCTTTCAAAGCGATTGGAAGCGAGAGCGTTAGGCGGTTGGGGGGCTGGTACTGTGTATTAAAGAGTAATGTATTATCTTTTGTTATCCCGCAGAGCTGCGCAGCCCGTAGCGAACATGGGCCTCGGCGCGAACTCGTCGGACGTGGCCTCGCCCGAGGACGACGAGTTCGACGCGTACAGGAAGCGCATGATGCTCGCCTACAGGTTCCGCCCCAACCCGCTGGTGAGTACACGAATATCAACTTTATACCACTGACAATAAGGCACACAGTTGTTTCACACTTACTACAATCACGCCTCACCGATCGCGACAAAAAGTGGTCAAGCTTTAGTTACGTGTGAATAATGTTGCTGCGGCTTTGGCGTTGTGTTGCCTACAAAATGTTTGCGATATGGCCGGCCGCTAGTTTGTGGTGTCGCTGATGGTTGCGTTGTGGTTGCGACGTGGCTGCTATGTAGTCGGTATCAAACACGCGGTCAATAATGACGGCATAATGTGGCCCGTGTGAATTCAACTATTAATTTTCATACGAATTAGCGCTCGCCCATGTGTTGTGGTAGTGGTACGTGTGAAACAAGCGTAAGAAAAGATTTTGTTTTCGTATAAAACGGGTGTTAACATACCCATGTAAGTAGTTTGGCTCGAAGCTACTTGAAAGACGATTCCCAATCCCAATACGTCTGCTACCTACTGGACAGTTAATACTTACCCACATTGAATGGGCGATTTTCCGACCAAAGAAATTAGTTCCAAATGACTTCATAGATGGCGCTTAGTAAAAGGCGAGTCCATGGAGAGCACGTGTATGGCTGCGTAATATTTATTCCATTGCCTTTTAAAAATAAAAGAACTGAACAAAATTATGGAAAATAGGAATAGGTCCTGAAATGAAAATACTCATATTTTTTTTTGGTTGACAAGCAAAAGTTCACTCTGTGTACTGCACAATTTATTACAGCCTCTATCTACAGCTCGGTTTTAATAAAACGCCATCTATCGAGTTTTTTCGAACTAATTTTTATTTTTTAATTTGGTCTGTCAGAAAATCGCTCATTGTAAATTTATTAATTTCTTGTGTAAGTGACTGTATGGTTTTTAATAAAAACATAATTGAACTTTTAATGCTTAAATGAAATACTTTCTTAGATGTTTACACATTTAATTTTTTTATTATTTTCGGGCACTTCAGGCTATATCACAAGCTGCCAATTTTTTCAATAGACTTTAAACTTTATGTCTATGGCATACGGTTGAACATTTATTGAAGACACTTGCAGTTTTGGATATTCTGATGTGTAGGCGTATGTACTTGGCCTATTCTACATGATGCTAAGTGATGATAAGGCCGAAGCTGGAAGTGCACTTCATCCGGGCATTTTAACTACTGACGCTACAAACAATGATGTTATGGCATCATATTAGGTCCATACCTATGAAATTGACGTTTTGTATGAAGATTTTTTATAAAATTATAATTCTCATACTAACGTTTTTTAGATTTTCTTACCATCTATTTATGTTAATACTATAAAAATTACACTTAAATTGTGTGTTTGTTTTACTAGCTAAATTTTGCAGACATTAAAAAGAAAAACATGAAGTCCCTTCAAAGCTACAATGAAACAAAAAGTCAATTCAGCGAAACAAAAAAGAAGTCAATTTAAAAAAAAAATGGGCCATAAAGACACAAAATGAATAATCATTGTTATTACTGAAGCCTAAGTAACATAGTCCTAAATATAGGTGTATAATAATATTAACAACCTGTATTGAGTTTTAGAAGTAATACACTTATTAATGAGTGAGAAAAAAAACGTCAATTTCATAGGTAATGAGCCAATATTTCGATAAGATGGTGGTAGCTAGCCAGGTGGGCAAACAAGCACTACCACCAACCAAACCTAGTACACAAACATGTGCGCTAGGAATCGAACCCGGGACCTCTGGTTAGAACACCACAGATGCGGTGAAATTCCTAATCGAAACTAAACTGTACCCCCTGACTATGACATCTTTTTTGCGTGTTTGTAAGCCATTTCACATTTCACTTTTAAGCTCTTATTCTTTTAAACCTATAAACCGATTTTATAAAATAGTTTAAAAAATAATTATTTTCTTTGTTTTTACAGAATAATCCACGGCGTCCCTATTATTAAGAGGAGAGTGTACTTATATCTAAAAAATAATGTATCGTTTAAAGATAATGCGGAGAATAATATTTTTTTAAGTTGTTTTGAATATATGATAATTTGTTTCGGAAGTTATCACTGAAATAAAAACAAACTTGTTTTGTTTGCATGTGTAATTTTTTTTATCATTATGTACATAGAATACAACCATGCCAACAGTACTGTTCACTTAGACTGTATAATTCTGTAAGTAAACAATATATTGTTATTTTCATAAAACTGAAAATTAGATAGTTCAGCAAGCAAGTTTTGGAGCATGTTGCATTTACAATAAAATAATTTTATTAACATATAGTTAGGTAACCAAACTCTTAGGTGTAATTATATACATTTTTAATTTTAGTCTTTTTGTGTAAGTAACATAAAGTTCATATACCAACGGAATAGAGCAACAAACACGAGCTGTCAAACGAAACCGAAATAGGATGACATTTGTTTGTGTAAAATTGCTTATGAATGCGTGTCAGTGATGTATGTCATGTCGCTTTTTACATTAATATCGATATCGATAATATTAATTAGTTACAGTATTAATAGAACTTAAATAGGATGAGATGGGATTTTGCATGGCTGATACTACGATTCTTTAAGAAAAACGCTGAAGATATTTTAAATAATTTATTTAACATTTCTCATTGCCCTCGGAAAAGTATTATTTTGTTTAAGTAATTTCTCAAAGTTAGCTTTGATATATTTTTCAATTTCGTTTCGTACCTCAATCTTACAGGCAAACATGTTTCAATGATACATTTGATAATAAGATATATGTGACTATTAAGTGGATCTTGATCGAATGAATGGACAACCAAAGAAACAAAATGATTTCCCAAATCAATATGACGAAAAAAAAACAGTCAAAATCTGATACCTCCATAGGTTTTTGACTGTTTTGACTAGTTTTGACTAGGTAAGTATCTTAAATGATATTACATTCTCAAGTGATTCATATCTAAACGTCATATAGCTATACTTGAACAACAGTGATAGACAGTGGACACGAAATATCGATAACTTGATGCAGCTCTAGTGTAAAACAAAAATTATTTCTTTACACAAAATATTCGTAAATTCTGCATTACGTGTATTCGATCTTTGCTTCTTACATAAATACATGTTTATAGAAGAGAATTATCACACTTAGTGCTTATAATTCGAAGCGCATTGGCAAAAATAAATTTACCTGTGAAATGAACATTTTTCGGGGTTATTTCGCTGTGTTGTACAACAATCAATCACTGAACAAGTCACCATATTTCTGATGCACTATTTCTCAAAAATATCCACGATTTCACGTAAAAACAGAAAAATTCACAGAGCTCAAATTCTCAGCGTGCGGATGAGTGCTGACGAATTGTCAAACAGTTGCCAAAAACAGTTCTGTTACATCGCATCACGCATCTCTTTTTATCACACAGTGTTGCTGCTGGTGACATCTCGCTCACTCAGCCCTTTGTTGCTCTATTCCGTTGGTATATTAACTTTATGGTAAGTAATAAATAAATTAAATGTCTGCTACAAATTTTTGTGAAATTTGTTAATGAAATCGGACTTCCTCCATTTATTAATTGTTAAGTCGGTACCTTTTTAATATGCAACTGAAAGCCTGTTATAAATGATTAAGTAAACTTTCCTTTATCTTAAAGTATTGTTAAATTTAAAATAAACGTGTTTTAAAAATATTTTATCTTTAATTTGCGAATTCCTTACATGTTTAAAAGGAGTGCGCAGACGACGGACTTTATCCGCTTGATTTGTTACTTTCAGTCCCTCGTGTGCGTTAGTCGATGAAAAGTAAGCGATCTATTTTGATGGACAAAATATTATACCAACGGAAGTCCGTCGTCTGCGCAGTCCCTAATGATAATATCTACAAACGTAGCCCTCTCGCTCTCTCATTACCATACTATCAATTACGAGTTCCCTCGTATTTTAAGTAATCAATTACGAGTTCCCTCGAATTTTAAGTAATCAATTTTTGATACTGATAATTAAAAATAATTAGCTTATTAACAAATTAAAAAATTGGTTGTTTGTAAAGTCGGTTTACTGACGATAGTTGAACGAAACAACGTCTTAAGAAGGTGTCGGGAGGTGTTGGGGGTGTCGGGGGGTGTTGGGAGTACGTACCGCGGTGGCGATGCCGGCCACGGGCTTGCACAGCAGCCTGCAGCAGCCCGTCGAACAGGTAGGCGGGAGGAGTTGGAGGTGTCGGGGGGTGTTGGGGGTACGTACCGCGGTGGCGATGCCGGCCACGGGCTTGCACAGCAGCCTGCAGCAGCCCGTCGAACAGGTAGGCGGGAGGAGTTGGGGGTGTCGGGAGGTGTTGGGGGTGTTGGGGGTACGTACCGCGGTGGCGATGCCGGCCACGGGCTTGCACAGCAGCAGCAGCCCGTCGAACAGGTAGGCGGGAGGAGTTGGTGGTGTCGGGAGGTGTTGGGGGTGTCGGGGGGTGTTGGGGGTAAGTACCGCGGTGGCGATGCCGGACACGGGCTTGCACAGCAGCACGGCTAAATTTCTACTCAGCCGATTGTGCTTCTTTGTCGCTCGTTCCGCGCTCTCGCTTGCACTTCAAGCCTTACATGGAACGCCTCAGAGCGAGGTAACGCCGAACTTTTTCGTGCTTGCAGCCGGCTCTATCGAATTATAAGACGTTGTCACGTCAAAAAGTATTGTATTTTTTCGTAATCATCACACACGCAAAAATAAAGCTGCTTAAGAGCCAAAGAATATAGGTATGGAGGAACTGGCAATCTGACCAGTAACTATCGAAACGCTGAAAAAAAATGTTATGACTAGTGACTTGGATAAGGATATGATAATAGCTGGCCAGGCGGACTTGAAAAAAGTTCTACCAATCACAGCCGAGCACTATTCTATACCTACCGTTTTACCACAAAATAAGAGGAGATCCCCATAAGGTAAGTTTAACCGCCTCTGTGGTCTAGTGGTTAAGACCACCGGTTTAGACCCAGAGGTCCCGGGTTCGATTCCCAGCGGGGGGCACATATTGTGTACTCTGGTTGGTGGTAGGACTTGTTTGTCTGCTTGGCTAGCTACCACCATCTTATCTAAATATGTCGCCATAACATCAATGTTTGTAGCATTGTTGTGTTCCGGCAGCTAGAGATAAGATAGCCAGTGCCTCACTAGTTGAGTATCCCGGGTATATAAAATTTAAAAAAAGTTTAAATACATACCGTTCGCGTGCTCGAGATGCGCACACAGATCATTTCACGGTCAAATTCAAATTCAAATCATTTATTGCACATCACATTACAATATAATAGGTGGAATATTTATTAAGGTAATTATGTGTCACCCTGCAAGGGCACAGGAACAGCATCAAAGGGCTAATTAAAAATGTGTACTTACTATAATATTATATAAAGTGGATTCATAGTACTTTTATATATTTTTTTAAATTGTATTAATAATATTGTAAAGTTTACGCGAACACTACACATTTAAATGAAACAACTTTTACGGATCTACTCGCGTTTATTTATACATTACTTTTTAATATTTATCCTGACGTTTCTCTCCCTCCCTGTGACCACGGACCCTGCAAAGGGTTCGAAACGTCAGGATAAACATTAAAAAGTAATGTGTAAAATAAACGCGAGTAGATCCGTAAAAGTTGTTTCATTTAATTGTATTAATAATATTTCAAACCATTTAAACAATTTAATGGAACAAATAAAAAAGAAAAGAAATATAATTATATTTTTGATAATGCAATTGATTTATAATATTATTAATGTCACAATAATAATTGTGATATTGTTTTATGTAACTATTTATATAAATAATTATTTTAACTAATTAATTATTATTGTTTATTGTAAATGTAAACTAATTTCTAATAGCAATATGCCCAATATGACTAACCAATTTTAACACCCAACTAAAAAATTCTTAGCAAATTAAAAAAAAAAAAAAACAAACGTCATTGCCTTCAGAGAGTAACATAAAATTTTGTTTAAATTTTAAAAATTGTTTACTTGCTTCGGGGTGGCTCAAACTATGCCCCCTGCCTGCTAAAATATTTCGTACACACGTGGAATTGTTGGCACCTCTGGGCCTGCGCACTTTTTTCTGTTTCAGTGCATTTTTATTTGGGAACAATTTGAAACACAATATTGTTGTGACTGGTGGTGTCAGGACGCCACGCCGTTGCTCTAGCAACGACGTTCACATTGCTGCGCACGCAGCTCAGTAAAGGCGCGCGCATATTTTTTTTTTTTTTTTCCTTTAGTTGATGGCTTCGTACGGTTAGCACATTTAGCCAGTGTCAAAGTAATTTTTCTTACAAGTTATAAATAAATAAACAATATTTCCATCTTGTATGATGATGATGAATGATAATAGAAATGAGAAGTGAGAAATGATATACCCCCAACCCCTCGAGTATCTTAGTAAAGATGTGGAGCTTTACTAAGTCCTCGGGCGGACTTCTTGAGAGAATTTGAAAAGTGACGTTGCACTGTTTTGTTTCATTTGCCAACAATCATGCACACTCACGAACACTTAACGGTTAATAATCCACCATTAATTCACATTAATATTCGACATAACACAAATTTTAGAAAATAAAACAAAACCGCAGACATGACTCTTCACTTTCCCGCCAAGAAGTCGCGCGCGCATATTTGTTGGTGATTTGAGGCTGTCAAGCGTCAAGACGTCAATATGCCCTGATGCCTCTATGAACATTTTTAGTTACTTGTTATTTTTAATCATCATTGTTGTTTTAGTACTTTTTACATTACTGTAAATATATTTTGTAGATAGGTAGGTATTTGTAATTTAATGTCGCAGGCCGTAGCTTCGACAAGTGGAGTGCAATGTCCAAGCAGTCAGTCAAGCAATACCAACGCTTCTTTTGATTTAGTGCAGTGTGATAAGTGTTCACGGCGCTTTAAGGGCGCTAGGGGTTTGAAAATTCATGTATCTCGAGCTCATAAATCCATCACACAGTCATCCACTCAACCCCCAAACTCGCCTCCAGTTGACAGTGCGGTTTGGGAGAGATTAGGTATTCTTAAACAAAGTTGCCCATTAATTAAAAGAATACCCCGAGGTGCCCGTATTTCAGTGGCAACTAGTCTCTCCCAAGCCATACGCAAAGTCATCTCTAACAATAATTACAATAGTTGGGAACATTTATTAACTTTCGCATTTCAGATTTTATATATAAAGAAAACAAACAAAAAATCATCTCTAACAAATAAAATAAAAGAGAATTGTGCCAATCTTTCACTGCAGCCCCCTCCAATCAATTCCCACGCAAAAAAGGCACCAAATCCAAATGCAATTTTGCAAAAGGTAGAGGAGAAGGCAGGTAATGGTGACCTGAGAGGGGCAACACAGTTACTGTTTTCTAGTGATGTTATTGCTCCTGACTGCTTGGATACTCGTCTGGCCTTAGAGGGTAAGCATCCTGCCCCGTCTTCTTCACTTCGCCTCCCGAATGCGCCAGATCCATCCGATCAGCATGTGGTCACACATAGCGATGAGGTGTTTGCTGCTGTGATGTCTTTCAAGAGTGGTTCGGCGGGTGGTCTTGACGGTCTGTCACCGCAGCACATAAAAGATTTAATAAGCGGTGCCACCGGAGATGTTGGCCGTTCTCTCTTGGAGGACATCACTCATTTAGCCAACATTATGTTAGAAGGTGCGGTTTGCCCAGACATATTAGACGTACTTTACGGTGCTAACCTGTGTGCCCTCAAGAAGAAAGACGGCGGTATAAGACCAATCGCTGTGGGTTGCACTTGGCGCCGTATTGTGTCTAAAATCTGCTGCCGACACATTCTTCCAACTGTCACCGATTATTTCAGTCCGGTGCAACTGGGTTTTGGTAGCAGAGGCGGTTGCGAAGCTGCTGTCCACGCGACTCGCACTTTCCTCGATCAAAATGGAGGCGAAGTGTTATTAAAAGTTGACGTGAAAAATGCTTTCAATTCTGTAGACAGGGGCGCTTTGTTGACTCAAATAAAACAAATAACCCCTCATGTATACAATTACCTTTGGCAATGCTATAGCAGTCCTTCAAAATTACTGTTTCGTAATCACCCCATAAATTCTGCAGTAGGCTGTCAGCAAGGTGATCCTCTTGGGCCAGCCATTTTCAGTCTCGCAATCCATCCCATTATTTCATCCCTCTTTTCGAAACTAAACCTGTGGTATTTGGATGATGGCACTCTTGGTGGGGATGTGAATTTTGTCCTGGAGGATCTTCGTTCCCTCATCGCTAAGTTCAGAAACATAGGTTTAGATCTAAATTTCAGTAAATGCGAATTATATGTCTCTAACTTAAAATCGGAAGTGGAAAAAACAAATATTATTTCTAAATTTAATTCTTTGGCCCCAAACATCAAAATTCAGAATAAAGACACCCTTTCCTTATTAGGCGCTCCCATTTTCTCAGAATCCATTCCGCCTCTCATCGATTCAATCTCCCTCAAATTCAACGGCATCGTAGAGCGCCTTTTAAATATCCATCCTCATATAGCTTTTACCATCATCCGTTTTTGTTTGTTTGCTCCAAAGGCTATCTATCTGCTCCGATGTTGTCCATTGTGGAAACATCCTAATCTTCTTCTATCACTCGACGCGTCCATTCAGAGTACTTTATCATCAGTTTTAAATTGTCATTTCGATAGCAAATCATGGACCCAGGCCTCCCTTCCCATCAGGTTTGGGGGCTTGGGTATTCGCAGTATAAAAGACCTATCACTACCGGCTTTTCTGTCTTCTGTACACAGCACGCTCACTTTAACATCTAAAATTATTCTTCCGTCCCTGGGCGGCGTTGAAGTGTCGTGCCTGTCGGAAGCCAGAAATGCCTGGTCTGCTATCTGCCAAAACTGCGACCTACCAACCTTCCTTAACTCCCAAAGACACTGGGACGAGCCGCTCTGTAAGATGACTTTCTCCGCGCTCATAGAGAGTGCTGTTAATGATAGGGAACGAGCTCGTCTTCTTGCCGTTTCGGAGAGGGAGGCCGGTTTTTGGCTACACGCCATACCTTCACCCAACACAGGCACCCTTTTAACCGGCCCTACACTCACTTTGTCAGTTTGCTTACGCCTGGGCATTAAAACAAATGAACCTCATCGTTGCCTTTGCGGGACTGAAGTGGATATTTTTGGGCACCATGGTCTTTCTTGCCAGCGAAGCGCTGGTCGTCTGTCGCGACACGCGAATCTAAACGACGTCATTCGCCGTGCGCTTTCTACCGTCAATGTGCCAGCTGTATTGGAACCCAATGGGCTGGCTCGTGACGATGGAAAGAGGCCCGATGGAATGACGCTCGTTGCCTGGTCGCAAGGTCGATCCCTGGTGTGGGATGCGACGTGCGTGGACACCCTAGCTCCATCCCACATTAGGGCAACTTCGGTTAGTGCTGGCGCGGCAGCTTCAGCGGCTGAGGACCTCAAAAGGCGTAAATATAGTTCTCTAAGCCTTGGGCACATATTTGCGCCGTTTGGGGTTGAAACTTTGGGACCATGGGGACCGGCAGCTCGAAAGCTATTTAAAGAAATTTCCGCTCGCCTTATAGAGACCACTGGTGACCCTCGAGCTGGCGCGTATTTTGGCCAACGTTTAAGTTTGGTCATTCAAAGAGGCAACGCCGCCAGCGTCCTGGGCACTCTCCCGCTTGGCAGCGATTTGGAGTCCCTTTTTTATTTGTAAAAATTATGTGTATATTTTTATTTCTATTTCCTTTTTTTTTTTAATTATGTTGTAAATAAATATAATTGTAATGCAAATTAATTATTGAAATATTCTGATTTAACCCTGATTTACTCTTATGTACCCAATCTAGAACTATTAAAGTTTTCTTGTGTGTGAGTAATGTGTTTATTTAAACTTATCGTTAAAATATTCATTTGGGTCACGTAATCTCGGACCATCTCGGACCAGTCCGAGCGCTGTTGGTGCTGGATTACGTGTCGTGAGAGGTTGTCTATGTGTCCATTGCTAGAGCGCGTTTAGAAGCTTACCTCGCGCAGTCTCTTTATTTTGTGCTTTTACTGAGTGTCTACTAGTAAGTAGGTCTAGGCAGTAGGTAGTAAGTACTAGGCAGTAGCCTAGTGCGCATTGGCGTAGATTTTTTGGCGCGATACAGGTTGACTTTTTTATCACCGTCCAAAACATTTGAGATGACTCCCGTGATACAAACGAACAACTCTTACTATTGGACCAACTCCCTAACTCGAAAATAAAATTCAGCTGTTCCATATATTTCGGTCGAATGAATATTGATGTTTTGTATGGAACAGCTGAATATTATTTTCGAGTTAGGGAGTTGGTCCAATAGTAAGCGTTGTTCGTTTATATCACGGGAGTTATCTTAGAAGGTTTGGACGGTGATACAAAAGTGATCCTGTAAGACGTGGGCAAAGTCGCATCAGTGAGGCCCCTTTGCTTTCGTTCCCAAGATCTACCCAATAAACCTATCTTACCAAACATGCTTCGACACGACATCTACTTATGATAGTGAAAAAATATAAATGCGCGGTAGGAGAATATTGAGAAGCATATAGATTTGAAAAAAGGTTTTTCATCCCCCCATCTCGGAAATAGTATTTTTGCTCTTCGATATTTGAGTGCAAAAGCCGTTTTTATCCCCTAGAGGATAAAGTAAATTGAATTTAGAACATCGTGTGCACTAAGTTTGTGAATTCAAAACATCATTAAACCTATTTGCTTCTACCTCCATGGTGCCCAATTTATCAGTACTGTAGCAACCGAGACTGCTTGCTCGGGCATACTTACTGGCAGCCACCGTGGCCTGCATTAAAATATACATAGTAGAAGAGAAAAAAGAAGAACATAACAGACTCGGTGACGGGCCGCGACGACGAATTGATTGTTATTATTTCATGTTGAAAGTAATATAAATATTTAAAGCTATAGGTAAAGCATTATTATTCGATACAACCCCCCGTTCCTTAAGTAACGACCCAGCGGGGTGTTACAGTACACAAGTTACTAACACCAACATTACAGTACCTAACAAAAATATTACACTTAGTAACTGTAGCAACGTTACTTTCAATTTTTCTTAATTATACCTAAGTCTTTATTCTAAGACCTAAGTATTGTTTGTTATAATTTAAAGATTATTCTGTAATACTTACCTTTCATAATGTAGTAGTTAATACCTAAACTGAAATAAAAGTATCTTGTGATTGTAAATGTTTTTTTTTGCATTTAGTCATTTCCTCGCTGAGGTGGGATGAAAAGTTAGGTGTTGCACTCGAGTGCAAAGATTTTTCACCTGGTGCTCTTTTGATTCCCTCGCTAACGCTCAGGATTCTAATTTCTGAATCACTTGCTGCGCTCGTGATTCAATTTTAGAATCCTTCGCTTGCTCGGTCATCAAAATTGAGCACGCGGTTAAAAAGCAACTTTGCACTCTTGTATAACAAATAACTATTTCATCCCACCATCTCGGAAAGAGTATTTTTGCTCTTCGATATCTGAGTGCAAAAGCCGTTTTTATCCCCTAGAGGATAAAGTAAATTGAATTTAGAACATCGTGTGCACTAAGTTTGTGAATTCAAAACATCATTAAACCTATTTGCTTCTACCTCCATGGTGCCCAATTTATCAGTACTGTAGCAACCGAGACTCCTTGCTCGGGCATACTTACTGGCAGCCACTGTGGCCTGCATTAAAATATAGTAGAAGAGAAAAAAGAAGAACATCGCGGACTCGGTGACGGGTCGCGACGACGAATTGATTGTTATTATTTCATGTTGAAAGTAATATAAATATTTAAAGCTATAAAGCATTATTATTCGATACAACCCCTTTTTCCTTAAGTAACGACCCAGCGGGGTGTTACAGTACACAAGTTACTAACACCAACATTACAGTACCTAACAAAAATATTACACTTAGTAACTGTAGCAACGTTACTTTCAATTTTTCTTAATTATACCTAAGTCTTTATTCTAAGACCTAAGTATTGTTTGTTATAATTTAAAGATTATTCTGTAATACTTACCTTTCATAATGTAGTAGTTAATACCTAAACTGAAATAAAAGTATCTTGTGATTGTAAATGTTTTTTTGCATTTAGTCATTTCCTCGCTGAGGTGGGATGAAAAGTTAGGTGTTGCACTCGAGTGCAAAGATTTTTCACCTAGTGCTCTTTTGATTCCCTCGCTAACGCTCAGGATTCTAATTTGCTTTCTAATTTTGCTTGCTCGGTCATCAAAATTGAGCACGCGGTTAAAAAACAACTTTGCACTCTTGTATAACAAATAACTATTATTTTATAACTTGTGTGATTTACACAACACGCGCCAAGTTTAAATAAGCGAAAGGCTACCGTGTCTTTTTAAAGCATAAAACTAGGAGTTACGTTTGTTGTTATTTCATGTTCAGAAAAGTGTCGAAGGTGGCCTATTTTTAAAGTTTTTATTAAATTTTTTAAATAAACAGGGATTTTAAGTTAAGCTCACTTCGCCCACGCCCAACTACGCCACTGCTAGTGCGAGTTTTAATTATCATTCGATAACGTTTATGAAAACGATAATTTGTATTGCGTTGAAGCGCCGCCACCGGTAACAGACGAGGAGAGTTAACATTTTGCCATATAAATTCTTGTTTTCGTTATCGTAATCAAACAATCAAAAAACCCTCACCTTGACCCATAGGTTCCGGATTTGGCGAAATTATATTGCGTATTAGTAGTAATACAATGCAATAATATGTATAATACACGTGAATACACGTCTAACACGGTAAAGCGCGCACGCAAACGCAGTAGAAGGATATACCTAGAATATCTTCATGTATTTCCGCATACTTTCTTACGCCACGCTATAATCTCGTTTGCGTTACCCTTGATATCCGACGACTCTGCAACATACAAGACGCGCTATAATTCGTTACGTAGAAGTATATTTGTGATGGATCTCCGCTATTCGTCATGCATGAACCAAGCGTATAAACAAAATAAATTGGGTCGCGATTTTTCAACCCGCAGCGCACTAATTGTTACGGAGTCGATCGGCCGGACACTGAGAGACGCTGGCGCACGCGCATGTGCCAAGTCAACAACGTCTTAAAATTAGCAGCGGCAGCGACGAGAATTAGTGACAAATTATTTTCAAATAGTTTGTTCCATTGAGAATGTTCGCGGAATTCTTAGTTTCGCAACGTGTTCAGTGGTGTATGCGCACGAGTTTTGTCGGGATAAGTGAGATCGCCGTTACCATATAGTGCTGAAACTCTTGTGACTGTTGTATTTGATTTGTGTTACTAATAATGATTCGTAAGAGTGCTAGTTGTCAGGTGTACCGTACAGTAAACTATACTAGTAGTGATGTATCAACATCATCCAGTTCGTCATCGGAAAATAATGACAGCGCTTTAAAAAAGTAAGTAGATATTTATATAAAGTAACTAGTAAGTATTAAAAATGGCCTAAATATTATTGACGTTGTCTGGTTTGTACAGTTGTTAGTGTACCTCAGAACAATAACTAAAGTATAGTACCACCTTATTAGGTACGTTTATAACAAACCACTGTCCAAATAGATCTGTTTTTAAAAGTTTACAAACCATAATGTAGTAAGCGCAAGCGTCAGTATATAAGCGCCTGGTTCTAAAGCCAGTATTTATTAACAGTAAAGACAAATGTAAAATAGATCAATAGGTAATAAATAGCACCCTAAGATAATTATTTATTTTATAGATAACTAAACGTTCCTCCAAATTCTTAGGAAGCTGAAGCATAAGCTCCAAAGATAGGTACTGAAATTACTTTTCTGTCCCTACTCAATATTTTCATGTATTTTACAGAAATCTCTACTGTCTTTTCTGTATTTTTACTATAAGTCATCAACGTAGATAAAATGTTCAAATAAATTTTAACGCAAATTTTGTTGCGAACAAATTACAAAAACACAAATGTTAAAAGCAGGATTTGAACCTGCATCAACGTACGTAGATGTTTGCAATGTTATAGGTATACCACTACGTAGGAAACAACTGGACACTTGGCTAGATCATGTATCTCAGAATAATAACTATAAAGCTAATTTTATTGTTCTGAGACATGAAAAAATACCGAAATAGCGGAATCCGGGTTTTTTAAACTAAACAATAACCGAAAACATGTTTAACGGAATGTTGTAAGTTCGTACGTAAAACGCACCTAATTAATAATTTAATGTCTAGAAAGTTATGAAATGGATTTTATATAAGTAGTCTTGTAATGAATTTGTTTTACAACATGTTAAACTCAACGCGGCTTCCGTTAAAGAATGTTATATCTATTAAATGCTTACCTATATCACGGTAATATTATTACCGTGCCTATATTCTCCGTGCTAGTTCTAAAGGCACGTTAAGCCGTTTATCGTTAAAACCCATTAACCCGTCGTATCGGACCAGCGCAGCGTAGTGGGTTATGGGCCGAACCCTCTGAGATTCTAGCTAGGGAAAGGGGACACGCTTGCGTGATGTCATATGCCATTCCCTCTAGAAACCCTCTGACGGTGCTTCGATCACACGGCTTGAGGAACCCTTTAAGTTTCTCACCCCCTAAAAAAGGGAAGGCTCGTGCCCCAGCAGTGGGGACATAAGTGAGCTGATGATGATGATGATGATGAACGCTGAAAAAGTCGCATGAAGATATCAGAAATCTCTGATGGATTATGTATGGTCCAATCTCCTCATGTGCTATTGGTTAACTGGGGGAAGGCTTGAGCCCAGCCTATGACTTTATAGGCTATGATGATGATGATGATGATGATGAGTGATGATAATGGCATTCACGAGTTTTGGAGTAAGTTTTTTTTATTACCTACGTGAAAGCAGTGGCCTTTATCCCACCTGGTGTTAAGTGTCGATAAGGCCGAAGATCGGAGCGCACTTCACCAGGAACCCTCCACTACTGAGACACTGGAAAACTGGTAAACTAATGCAAGTCAACCTTGTCCCACACACATACATGAACCATGAATCCCTCTTCTTTTTGTGCAGCCGCGTAAAAACAGATGGTTTACAGTCGCAGCTAACATACTTTCGGTAGCTATGTCAGAATATAATTTGAATGTTTACAATAACATAATGTAAGTAGAGCGATGCCGCCGCACCAGATGTTGCCCACATCACCACAACACAAAATAAGGAGACTCAGAAGGTAAGCTTCGTAATACCGTACTCGAGCAACGAACAAATAGACCCCAATATTATACACTAGCTGTGCCCCGCGGTTTCACCCGTGTTAATTAGTCATAGCGTGATGTAATATAGCTTATAGCCTTCCTCAATAAATGGACTATTCAACACAAAAATATTTTTCAATTCGAACCAGTAGTTCCTGCGATTAGCGCGCTCAACCAAACAAACAAACTCTTCAGCTCTTTAATATTAGTATATTATATTTATTTTTGTATTTATTTACAACATAAATTAAAAAAAAAGGAAATAGAAATAAAAATATACACATAATTTTTACAAATAAAAAAGGGACTCCAAATCGCTGCCAAGCGGGAGAGTGCCCAGGACGCTGGCGGCGTTGCCTCTTTGAATGACCAAACTTCAACGTTGGCCAAAATACGCGCCAGCTCGAGGGTCACCAGTGGTCTCTATAAGGCGAGCGGAAATTTCTTGAAAAAGCTTTCGAGCTGCCGGTCCCCATGGTCCCAAAGTTTCAACCCCAAACGGCGCAAATATGTGCCCAAGGCTTAGAGAATAATTTATATCATCAATCATATCATCAAGCGTTGCTGTTTTTATCCAAAAAAATTGTTACAATTATAGTGATTGACGAGGTCGATGGTATAATAGGGTGCCTAGTGTGAGTTTTGTTTACTATCCGTATTCATTCGATTACGTTTACCAAAACGAATATTAATATGGCATTGAAGCAGCGCCTCCTGGCGATATGCGAGAACTCTTCGTTGAAATTCGTTAACGTCATCAAATGGCAAATTAAATAGTGATGGTCGATCTTTTGTGCTCGATAAACATCGAGTTTCGATGTTCAGCTATCGATGTCATTATCGATGTTTTTGCAAACATCGTCATCAATAAATAAAACAACCATAAAATCATACGATTTTTTAATTTAACAAAGAAATTTTTAAATTGGAGATATCAGGGCGTAGAACACATTATAAGTTCCAATATTTTTTGTTAATTGGCTAAAATAATAATTTTGAAAGCGCAGAACCTTTCAACCTGTTGCGCTGTTTATATAGGTTTGAACCAGCCTTGACATCGATGTTACGATGTCGTCGTGACATCGGTGTTACGATGTTTTATATAATGCAATATCGATGTTAAAACATCGATGTTATATATCTTTTAACGATTTTCGATGATCATCGATCATCTCTAAAATGAAACTCACACTAGGCCCCTCGGAACAGTCCGAGCACAGGGTATCTGCGGCTGGATGGACTCCGGACGCTGGTAGGTCCAACTCCATAGACACCAACAGCAGGCGGTTCACACTAAGATCTAGGGTATAAGGCATTGGTGTTTACTCATGTGGTCCGAGCGCAGCTGTTGCGTGCGAGTTGCGTGTGTCCGTGAGAGGTGGTCAATGTGTGCGTTGCTCCAGCTAACCTTCCGCAGTCTTCTTATATTCTGACCACATGTCGTGTGTGTAACTAATGTCTAGTTACTGCATATTACCGTGCGTAGGGCATTGTTCTTGTTTTTTTTTAATGTTATTTATTATTATGTTAGACTGATGATGACGGCAGAATTCGGGTGCCTTGTGCGACTTTTATTTGCAAGTCGATCGCTTTAACGAAAACGAGAATTGAACGCATATGGCAAGCAAGCAACGCTTCCCGGTGTCAAACGTGGGGAGTTAAAACTATGTTACACAATTCTCGATTTCGTTAGTGCTCGAATGAGTTCAAGTAGTAAATAAACACGCAGTTCACACTCTTGCTTTAGCCGGAATGTAATCGTAAAAAGTACTAAGCTTTGCTTTGTTTTACGATTAAAGATTTAAAAAAAATGTTTATTGCGAAAGGTGCCTTTTTATATACAGCTTCACATACAAAGTGGTGAAAATTTTTATGATAGATCGCATTGCACGCAGGCGAAGTCGCGTTTTGCAGCTAGTTAATAAAGTATTGAGGTAGAACCCACACAAGTCAATATTATGCCGAGGCAAGGCAGGGTTAATTGACCGAAATTAAGGTGGCCATAAGCGGGTTGCATGGAAGCCATTTTAGGTGTCGACCGCAATTCGATATGCGAGGTTCGGGTACGATTAAAACATAAATGTATACCATGATGCTTTTCTTCTATGTTATCAAAAATAACAGTCACCTGTACCGGGTTCCAATCCCGCTCGTGGATTATTTTTAACACTTCCATTTTACCTTTTAACTCTTTCTATTTTACATTACGTCTCACAGAGACAATAATATCGCAACTCAGAACTTAAACTCAGATCAAATTTGGTGTAGAATATTTGTCACCAAATTATTACAAATATCGACTGCCATACAGATTATAAGAGAGGGAGAGAGAGAGAGAGAGAGAGAGAGAGAGAGAGGGGGAGAGAGGAGAGAGAGAGTTACATAAATCCATCGAATAATGGTGACTTTTGTCAGAAACAGTAAAAATTTGACTGATACTTACTAGATTGTGAAGAGAAATAGAATTGTGATTATTTTGTTTCGAATCACCAAGACAAGACTAAAGATATTTTTTTTAAATTTGGGCACTAACTCAAGTTGACGGTAGTATGCTTCTAACAAAATTATTTTAGGATGACCACCACCTCCAGTGTCCCTGTGACCCAGCAAATGATTCGAAACGTCATAGGATAGAAATTAATTATCTCAACTAAACGCGAGTACCTAGATCTAAATATTTATAAAATATTTTATAAAATACAGTGAAAAAATTAAACGCCACCCAGGAATGGAACCTGGGTCTTCCGCAATCCGGCGGCTGCACCGACCGCTATATGCGAGTAGATCTTTAAAGTGGACTTTTTGGACCCTTTTGAAAATACCAAAGTGTAGGGTCCAAACTTCAGGGTGCCTAGTGTGACTTTTGTTTACTATCCGTATTTATTCGATTACGTTTACAAAAACGAAAATTAGTATGGCATTGGAGCAGCGCCTCCTGGCGACATACGAGAAGAGACATTTTGCCATACAAATTCTCGTTTTCATTAACGTGATCGAATTGCGAATGAAACTTGCACTTGGCACCCTAATATGACTCCCGTGATACAAATGAACAACTCTTACCATTGGACTAACTCCCTAACTCGAAAATAAAATTCAGCTGTTCCATACTTTTTGGTCGAATGAATATTGATGTTTTGTATGGAACAACTGAAAATTTTTTTCGAGTTAGGGAGTTGGTCCAAAGTAAGAGTTGTTCGTTTGTGTCACGGGAGTCATATCAGAAGTTTTGGACTCTACACTTTGGACGGTGATAAAAAAGTGACCCTGTATAGGTAGCCAAGAAAAAAAAAAATTTAAAATCATTTATTCAGTTTAGGCTACAAATAGCTCTTAAGAATGTCACTATGCCATCGGTTCGTAAGAGTTGGTTATTAATTAACTGGATTGTTACCATGTTTATTATATACGAAGTATCCAATATTTCGGCACAGTTGCATGCGCCATGATCATGAAGTTACTGAAGTTAATGCGGGTGGATTTAAAAAAAGAAAATCAAAATTTAAAATCATTTATTCAGTTTAGGCTACAAATAGCTCTTAAGAATGTCACTATGCCATCGGTTCGTAAGAGTTGGTTATTAATTAACTGGATTGTTACCATGTTTATTATATGCGAAGTATCCAATATTTCGGCACAGTTGCATGCGCCATGATCATGAAGTTACTGAAGTTAATGCGGGTGGATTTAAGAAAAGAAAATCAAAATTTAAAATCATTTATTCAGTTTAGGCTACAAATAGCTCTTAAGAATGTCACTATGCCATCGGTTCGTAAGAGTTGGTTATTAATTAACTGGATTGTTACCATGTTTATTATATGCGAAGTATCCAATATTTCGGCACAGTTGCATGCGCCATGATCATGAAGTTACTGAAGTTAATGCGGGTGGTTTTTTTATGAGCAGACAAAACGATCTACCCTCTACCTTTTTCGTTTTTTGCGCTTGATTCCCTTATCAATGGTTTCTAAGTCGCTATTCACTCGAAATTGCTCAAGACACACTATACTTACTCACAGTAATCAGAACGCGAAACGGCTTTATTGTGTTTGCGGTTTTTAACTAAGTAGACTAATCACTGGATTCCAGACACGCGATAGTTTGAATCCATCTTCTCGATTGAAATTTTTTGTATTTCGTAATTTCAATCGCTTTTCTCGCCAATCTAGGTATCTACGTAGTGGCGTTCTGTCGAAATTATCTGAAAAGGAAGAGGGTTGATCGTTTTGTCTGTTAATAAAAAATCCACCCACATTAACTTCATTAATTCCGTGATCATGGCGTATGCCGCATGCAACTGTGCCGAAATATCGGATACTTAAGTATATAGTATAATATAAATGGTAAGAATCACGTTAAAAATTACTCTAATGCAAATTAAAATGATAGTTTAAATAGTTATATCTGTTCGTAAGTCTACTCTGGGCGGGAGACCTTGTACCTAATAAGAAGTTTCTTTTTCATTTCTTTTCTCCTTTACAGCGTCAAAAACAAACACGACTGCCATGACAAAAAAGGCAAGTTATAAATACATGACATCTTGTTTTTGCCTTTTAGTTATTTTTTTGCCTTTTTTGTCACGGCAGTCGTGTTTTTAAATTTTTTTAATAATATATTTTTCATCCCCCCATCTCGGAAAGAGCATTTTTGCTCTTCGATATCTGAGTGCAAAAGCCGTTTTTATCCGCTAGAGGATAAAGTAAATTGAATTTAGAACATCGTGTGCACTAAGTTTGTGAATTCGAAACATCATTAAACCTATTTACTTCTACCTCCATGGTGCCGAATTTATCAGTACACAAGTCACTAACACCAACATTACAGTACCTAACAAAAATATTACACTCAACTTAAGTAACTGTAGCAACGTTACTTTAAATTTTTCTTAATTATACCTAAGTACTATTTGTTATAATTTAAAGATTATTCTGTAATACTTACCTATCGTAATGTAGTAGTTAATACCTAAACTGAAATAAAAGTATCTTGTGATTGTAAATTTTTTTTTTGCATTTAGTCATTTCCTCGCTGAGGTGGAATGAAAAGTTACGTGTTGCACTCGAGTGCAAAGATTTTTCACCTTGTGCTCTTTTGATTCCCTCGTTAACGCTCAGGATTCTAATTTTTGAATCACTCGCTGCGCTCGTGATTTAATTTTAGAATCCTTCGCTTGCTCGGTCATCAAAATTGAGCACGCGGTTAAAAAGCAACTTTGCCCTCTTGTATAACAAATTACTATTTATTTTGTACCTTTTAGTGATAAGTTTAATATTAATAAAATATGTCATGCTAGGTAATTTTACTTGTAAGCATTTTTATACAAAAAAAACAAAAATTTACCTCTACATATATCATGCTAAACACTTAGAATAATAACGCCTAGAAGCCGAGTACGCGCACGGCGATTGAGGCAAGTTTAACCAAGCCATATGTGGCTTGGTTGGCCGAACGGCTCGCTAGTATCCAAGGTCACGTCGTGTCGTAAACAGCTCCGCAATTTTTGTTTATAATGACGATTTGTGCCATGAAAGGATGCTTTCTCAAGTCAGAATCTAGAAAAAAGGATGCTAAGATTACGTTTCACCTGTAAGAACAGCTAATCAATGTCTATTTTTTCGTAAAACACGATATTAATGTTCGTAAATTTGTAATATGTCATTCCATGTATGTTTTGCTAGATGTAGGAAAACTTTTACCCCATTTTGTGTTCCGAGTTTTTTTATTTAGAGTTGTTCTATCCAAGTCTACGAGTCCAAGAAAGACAATTTATCACGATTGCTGTTATCAAAGCGCCAGTTATTTAGAAAATAGTTACAGCTACAAGGATTTTAAACTGACATGCTGAAAAAATGTTATAACAGTATTTTTGACGTGACAACGTCTTATAATTTGATAGAGCCGGCTGCACGTACGAAAAAGTTCCGCGTTATCTCGCTATGCGGCGTTACCAAGATGGCGGACGCAACTTTTTTATTTAAAATCAATATGGGTATCATTTCCATGGTTTTCGGGGGTGCCGATTTCGAATACAACATCTATTTCGAGATCCAAGATGGCGGACGTGACTTTTTTATGTAAAATTAATATGGGTATCATTTCCATGGTTTTCGGGGGTGCCGATTTCGAATACAACATTTATTTCGAGATCCAAGATGGCGGACGCAACTTTTTTATGTAAAATCAATATGGGTATCATTTCCATGGTTTTCGGGGGTGCCGATTTCGAATACAACATTTATTTCGAGATCCAAGATGGCGGACGCAACTTTTTTATGTAAAATCAATATGGGTATCATTTCCATGGTTTTCGGGGGTGCCGATTTCGAATACAACATTTATTTCGAGATCCAAGATGGCGGACGCAACTTTTTTATGTAAAATCAATATGGGTATCATTTCCATGGTTTTCGGGGGTGCCGATTTCGAATACAATATTTATTTCGAGATCCAAGATGGCGGACGCAACTTTTTTATGTAAAATCAATATGGGTATAATTTCCATGGTTTTCGGGGGTGCCGATTTCGAATACAACATCTATTTCGAGATCCAAGATGGCGGACGTGACTTTTTTGACGTTAACACCTCCCGACACCTTGTGTCAATACCCAAATTGTGGTAGTCGTAGCTTCACCGCCATCTAACTAAAGGCTCGAAATAATATTCAATGCATAATGAGCAGTGGTCGGAGTAGGTATATTGAATTAAGGTCACTGACATCAAACGTATATGTTAATATGGATACTCCTCCGAGTTTCCGGATTATTATGATAAAAATACCGAAACATCGAAATTATTACATGAAACTAGTTAAAAATGTATCAATACTCTCAACGCTATGCTGCTAGTGGCGTAGATGACCAGAATTTAATAGTAAAAAATGACTGGTGTGTAAAAACCTTGTTGTAGTAAAAGTGTTGGAGTAAAAGCCTAAGCATGTATAAAATGATATAATAATAATATTCATTTCAACACACGACATCCGGCAAACAGGGTCTTTTGTCCTCTTATCTCTATGCTCAACGCATCTGACCAATTAGAATCAAGTATCCAGGATGACTCATTGACTGTTTGTTCGAAAACAATGCGCTCGCACCGACATCCAGACCAAGTGGCTCACTCACTTATTTCGGTTCGTGGAGTGCCCTTATTTTATGTGTTGTGAATATCTTGACTTGACCCTGGCTTGTTTACTGTCTTCTGAAATCTACTTAAAACGACGAATTTGGCTTATAACTACGGACATCGATTTATTACTCTTGGATTGGGCCCATTTGAAGTTGTTTTTGTACGGGTAAGTTTTAATTATTTTCACTATTTAAGAAGGTTTTAGAACTTGGAAACAGTTAAAAAAATCACTTTATAGCAATCATCACAGCGCATGAGAGTCCGGTACGCACACCGCAGGGCTATCACCGCTTCAGTTAAAAAAAACACTTTATATGAAACAGAATTTCATTATCGACTTTACAGTTGTGTATGTATATATTGTAAATTTAAATCATTGTTTTAGGTGAGATATAAATAAATATGGCAAAGGTCAAGGCTGAAACAGTGCAAAAGTGGTTATTGCACTATCCTGAGCTACTTTACGATAACGCTAGTGGCACTATATACTGTACAAAGTGTGAAAGTCATTTGAAAGCTGTGAATAGAGGCAACATTACCAAACACATTGAAGGCGCTGTACATCAAGGAAAATTTAAGAGACCGCAAGAGGAATTTTACTTCGACCTCATTAAGTTCCTGATTCTATGCAATATTCCTTGGTCGCAAATGAAAAATCCAGCGTTCAAAGAGTTTTTTCAGAAATATATGTGCAGTACTTGTTGTTGCGTTTGTACCAATCGTAAAGTGGTTGACGAATCACAGTTACGAAAAGTTTATTTGGAGAAGTTTTATAGGAATAAAATCAATTCGATTTATGAAACTAATAAAAATGAGAAACTATGGATATCGCTGGAAGAGACAACAGACATTTTTGGTCGATACATAGTCAATTTCCTAATAAAACCATTGCATCCTAGTAATAGTGCAGGCCGGCCTTATTTGATTGCTTGTAAAATGCTAACAGCAGTAAATGGACAAACAATAACACAATTTGTACTGCAATGTCTAGAAAATTTATGGCAAAACACTTTTGAAGCGAAAGTTGACAATATTTTAATGCTTTGCACTGACAGTGTAGCGTACATGCTATCTGCAGGGCGAAATTTAAAACATTACTTACCTGAAATGAAGCATGTGACATGTTTGGCGCACGCTCTTCATCGTGTAAGTGAGCAGATAAGGTCAGAATACAACGATGTTGATATTCTTATATCAAATGTTAAAAAAGTATTTTTAAAGGCTCCTAGTAGGGTAAACATTTTAAAAGAAAAATATCCTGACTTACCGTTGCCTCCGCAACCAGTCATTACCAGATGGGGTACTTGGTTACAGGCAGCATCTTACTACGCTCAACATTTAGATAAAATAAAAAAAGTTTTATCCTGCTTGAGCAGTTCTGATGCTATAGCCATACGAAACGCAAAAAACATTTTGGAAAAACAAAATTTAGAAAATGATTTAAAATATATTGAAGAAAATTACTCTATTATACTACTAGCCCTAAAAGAGTTACAAAAACAAAATTTATCTCTAGCTGATTCACTTTTAGTATTTGATCAAGTAAGGGCTACGCTTAACGAGTGCAATAATGAGAATATAAAAAATAAAATAGAATCAGTTATGGAACGAAATCCAGATTTAGATACAATTAGAGAATACAGCGAGAGTATTGAAAAAAGCGTAGCAAATAATCAGAAACTTTATTTCAAATTCGCTCCATTGACATCTACAGATGTTGAACGATCATTTTCCACTTACAAATGGATCTTAGATGTTAAAAGAAATAGCTTAAAATTAGAAAATATTGAAAAAATTATAGTTATTTATTTTAATTGTATAGAGACAGAAAATCAAAATGTAGAACTTGTAACCGATGAGGATTAAAAATAATTATTTTTAATAAAACTGTAATAATGATTATTTGTATTAACAATAAACAATTTTGTTTGCTTACATATGGTTTTTTATTTTATTACTCTATTTACCAAATTTTTGGAAACTCCGGTACATTCCGGAAGAAATGCATGTCCATGTTATGATATCATGACGCAAGTATCTAAAATCAATATACCTACTCCGACCACTGATAATGAGATAAAATTATGCTTCCAAATAGTTTAAGAGAGAAGTGGCGGTCCATTGTCTTTGCCTACCCCTCCTGAGGGATTGAGGCGTGACTATTTATGTATGTATGTACCTTACAATTTTTACTTTTTTAAATAATAATAACAAACTTAAATGAAAACGTCTTAATGTATATAACAGTTCATATTATTAATGTATGCCGTTATTATAATAAAATAATATTTAATAACTATAGACAATTTATATATCAGACAATTTTCTTTTTGTGACTATAGACTTTGTAGCTATTTTCACATAAAAAAAAATTGGTTGTCTGTAAAGTCGGTTTACTGACGATAGTTGAACGTGACGAAACAATTTAAAAAAAAAATTCATAAAATTCTTCATTCAGAAAGTCATTTTAAATTAAAAAAATAAAAATACAACAAAACACTTGAATAAAATTTATTGTTTAAATTACGCAAAGGCCGATTGTGCTTCTTTGTCGCTCGTTCCGCGCTCTCGCTTGCACTTCAAGCCTTACATGGAACGCCTCAGAGCGAGGTAACGCCGCATTTTTTCGTGCGTGCAGCCGGCTCTATCGAATTATAAGACGTTGTCACGTCAAAAAAGTCACGTCCGCCATCTTGGATCTCGAAATAGATGTTGTATTCGAAATCGGCACCCCCGAAAACCATGGAAATGATACCCATATTGATTTTACATAAAAAAGTTGCGTCCACCATCTTGGATCTCGAAATAAATGTTGTATTCGAAATCGGCACCCCCTAAAACCATGGAAATGATACCCATATTGATTTTACATAAAAAAAAGTCGCGTCCGCCATCTTGTATCTCGAAATAAATGTTGTATTCGAAATCGGCACCCCCGAAAACCATGGAAATGATACCCATATTAATTTTACATAAAAAAGTCACGTCCGCCATCTTGGATCTCGAAATAGATGTTGTATTCGAAATCGGCACCCCCAAAAACCATGGAAATGATACCCATATTGATTTTACATAAAAGAGTTGCGTCCGCCATCTTGGATCTCGAAATAAATGTTGTATTCGAAATCGGCACCTCCGAAAACCATGGAAATGATACCCATATTGATTTTACATAAAAGAGTTGCGTCCGCCATCTTGGATCTCGAAATAAATGTTGTATTCGAAATCGGCACCTCCGAAAACCATGGAAATGATACCCATATTGATTTTACATAAAAAAAGTCGCGTCCGCCATCTTGTATCTCGAAATAAATGTTGTATTCGAAATCGGCACCCCCGAAAACCATAAAAATAATATCTATAAATTGATTTTATTTAAAAAAATTTAAAAAATAAAAATAGAACAAAATACTTGAATAAATTTATTGTTTAAATTTCTACTCAGCCGATTGTGCTTCTTTGTCGCTCGTTCCGCGCTCTCGCTTGCACTTCAAGCCTTACATGGAACGCCTCAGAGCGAGGTAAAGCCGAACTTTTTCGTGCGTGCAGCCGGCTCTATCGAATTATAAGACGTTGTCACGTCAAAAATTGAAGTAATTAAAAAAAATCATATGTAACAACAATACAATTTTTAAACTATGAAACAAGATAAGAGTTTAGTAACTTACCCATTTACCCCGAGTTTGGGGAAATTACCATTTTACTTGCAACTTTTATTCGTACGGTTGTGTGTGTAATGACAAGCTGCTGACGCACACGACGGAGTATTTTGTGCCTCAATATTTCGACGAACTTTGTTTGACACTATCGTTCTAGGCGTTATTATTCTAAGGCTAAACATCAAGTTCTAGTCTCTAACTCCAATATTGACGAATTTTCATCATCATACAAAATTTCATCCCCTATTTTACACACATAGGGGTTGAATATCCAAATTTTTACTAGCCTATGTTAGTCGGAACGATGCAAGGATTGTAACGATACCTCATATATCTAAATCGGCTCAGGCGTTTAGAAGTTATGGTGGAATAAAGAAACATCACATACATTTTTTGGTAGTCGTGTAATAAATATTGGAAAATGCCCTATCATAAAAGGACACTTTCCATTACAAGGACTATAATATTTCCATTACACTTTCAATTTCATTACATGTTTGTAGGTTCAACCGGCTGCTTCGCTCGTCTGTGGCCCGTCACTGGTCCTACTTCAGGAAGGACAGGACAGCCTGGGTCCGGGGGCGATCAGTCTCCGATACCGGGCTCTGCGACATCATCAATCATGGTGAGACGTACTTACCTATATCTAACCTAATGCTTAAACATATTTTATACCTCACTAAACTTAAATTGGGAGGCGCTTGGCTGTCATCTCACCTGGTTTGCGATTTTTGTTTGCTATTCGATCATGTTAACGTTTAGATACAGATCGCACCAAACTTCTAGTCCCCTCTGAAGTTGGCGCGATTCGCGTCGCAGTAGTAAAAAATAGACGTCAGTAGGACGAAGGCGGGCGGATGAGCGCTAGGGCTTTTGGGGAACTCTTGAACGCAAACTCAATCTCAATACAATTCCACTGCGATTAATGTGTACCTTTCGATATTGGGATAAGTTTCGCAATTTCGGAACGCCTCATCTCGATAATAATTTGTTCACTCAATTTCCACGCAATTTAATTCCAATGTGGCGCTATTATCGCTTTTAAGAGTGCCATTTGATATTTTTTAGATTTGCGATTGGAAATTTAATGCAATTGTGTTTCAAGAGTAACCCTACTGACTGTGTACAGCTGCACGAACCAACTTCAGAGGGGACTAGAAGTTTGGCGCGATCATACGTGATTATGTAAGCAATTATTGCGACTCACCTCTTTTGTCACCAAAAGATACTGCTTCAATGGCAAATAAAACTCGCTCTAGGTCTAGGCGATCAGGGTGCCTAGTGTGAGTTTTATTTACTATCCGTATTCATTCGATTACGTTTACGAAAACTTTTAAAACTTTTATAAATTTTATATAATTTTTCATAAAAATTATACTTATTTTAAAGCTATGTGCTGGCTAAATTGGATTAAAAAAATGTTTACTGTTACGTTAACAACAGTTTGATATATATTTTTATTGTAGTCAAATACCCTATTATACCTATTGAAGAAATATGACCGTTTTGGATAGTCTGATTTGCAAGCGTCTGTTCATGTATTTCACATAGTTATAATACAATTTTTACTAGAAAAAATCAACTAGTCTCAGGAAACTCGAGCTGGAATCGAACCCATGACCTTCAAATAACCGTGGGTCCGATTCCCACTCGAGCTCTCCGTGATGGTTAATTTTTTCCAGTAAAAATTATATCTTCTAACTATTACCTATAGCATTGTGAATGCAAAAATCAAAATAATAAAAATGTATAAGAATAGAATAAAATAGAAAAATGTTTATTAGACACCTAGTAAAAAACATTACTTAGAATAAGGGATTGTATCAAAAAAGTCTCCACACGAAGTGCCGATGCCGAGACACTGGTATTCTGCGGATGCCTTGTTTTTAAAATATAAGTGCGCTTGGCGCTGGGCAATTAACGTTTAACATAGAAAACATAGTAATAATCTTATTTTACATTAATTCATTACATTATACATTTCATTCTCATATGTATTGTTCCAGAGTGTGTGTACCAACACGAGGTCCAGACTGCGCCAAGGCGGTCACTGCAGATCCTGGGCGTGGCGCCAGGGTCGGTGCCCACACTCTCCGTCACGTGAGGACACTTACCATTATACACTAATAAGATTAATATAAGAGGAGCTTGATCACCAGTTTGCGATTGCTAAGCTTTTCGCAAAGGCATCGGAAGACCTATCATCAACTCGAGATCCTCTTTGTTTCGGAACGCACGTAAAGCCGTTGGTCCCGGCTGCATTAGTTGTCGTTCACAACCACCAATCCGCACTGACCCCGTGTGGTGGTTTATGGCCCGTTCTCCCTATTTCGTATCCCTGGTTCGTGCCCCAGCAGTGGGGATGTACGAGTAGAGTTTGAGTTATGTATGTCAAAGACAGGAATAAAAAGAGTATGTGTTAAGAAGATATAATAGAGTTCACAAATGAGTTAGCGTTACAGTAAAGTAGCGTTTGTGTTGCGCGTTAGATGACAACTAGTCCGCGTTAGCCTACGAGACTCCGCGTCACACTCAAAATTACTTATATAGCAATAATTATTGAGGTTACTTAAACCAAAATACCAATGTTCGGTTGCTAACCGTACAGGGGACATAAAATTGGATGATGATGATGATTAGGTTATTCTAATATTATAATCTACAATATACGGGTCGGCAAGGTGTCATGTCTAGTGAGGCACGATCCTGCTTCTTCGCATCTAGTTGCTATATACACCGTGACTGGCTAGACGACGGACGCGTTAAAGGAGGTGTATAGGAAGCCGATATCTGTTCCATTAAAAATAAAAGAAAACACCACCTTAATTGTTTACTTTTTTCATAGCTGAAATGGTCTTTCTGTTTATTTACAATTTACTACGCGGGCGAGCGAAGCGACTAGCAAGGCGTTGTCCGCGCGTGCGGTTGACCTTACTCGTGCGTGTAGTACATGCGAAATGCCGATAGTTCACTGTTTTTAAAACGCGTAATAACTCTCGTGTTTTAAAATTTGCTAAAACCCTTTTGTAACTAAAAGGGATGTAGATAAGTTACTAGTTTACCTCCTTAAACGCGGCCGTCGTCTAACCTGTCACGGTGTATATTGTTACGAGTACTTTCCGTCCGTCGTGTGCGTTAGCCGATAAAGTTGTAAGCGATCTATTTCGACGAGCAAGAAAGTCCGCGAACAAAGTCCCCGTTCGTCGTCGTCTGCGCAATCTCTTAATTTCGCGGGTCATTCACGCAGTGCAGTTAAAATGGTGGCTACTACCTATTAATTAGTGATATATTCAATGGCGGCCGAAGGTCTCGGCCGGGTTTTTATTCGGTGCATAGTCCGGATTTGTGAACACCAATCCGCATAATTGGCAAGCGTGGTGATTATACCCATCAATTGTAGTGATAGTTCAAGTATGTCAAATGTTACACATCTTATGCGACTACTGTAAGGCTCGTTTTTTTGTTTGTATTCATTGATCAACATGTTGACTGTAAAACAACGACACATTATCTTCACAGATAGGTATAAAATTGCATTGCATTGCACTTAGGCTACTCTTGACGCAAACTCAATCTCAATACAATTCCAATGCGATTAATATGTATCGATATAGGGATAAGTTTCGCAATTTCGGAACGCCCCATCTCGATAATAATTTGTTCACTCAATTTCCACGCAATTTAATTCCAATGTGGGGCTATTATAACTAGTTAACCATATAACGAGTTTCTTAAGGAAGCTTTTCTTGGGGCTAGATAATTGGTGTGAGTGTGGGAAACATTTATTTATTTATTTATTTATTTATTATCGCTTTTAAGAGTGCCATTTGAATTTTTTAGATTTGTGATTGGAAATTGATTATTGCAATTGTGTTTCAAGAGTAACCCTACTGTTTCTTATTCCACTTGACGTTTAACAAACAGTACCTAACTACCTATGCTATGACGTGTTCCTTTATTTTCAGTCACTTTACCTACATAACGCTTCCGTCTGACCCAGACATTGCGTTGGAATGACGAACCCGATTACAGAATCGCGAAGTGCAAGGTAGAGCAAAGCCAAGCCCTTGAAAAAAAGCAATAT
The DNA here is from genome assembly GCA_963082485.1 of Eudonia mercurella. Lineage (NCBI taxonomy): Eukaryota > Metazoa > Arthropoda > Insecta > Lepidoptera > Crambidae > Eudonia > Eudonia mercurella. Next base: position 5,786,324 of record OY720039.1, on the reverse strand, counting down.
TTTGGTAAAGTTTTTTAAACATTTTTGATGAGATTATTTTAAAGAGTTATTTTTTTTAGTAAACTCACTTGTTACATCCATATAAGCTTGGAATTGGACACATTCCCGGAACGGACTTTCGATAGGTACCTAACTAAATATCAGAGCACCTTGGATAATTTGCGTTTGATATGACATCAACAAAATTTTATTGAAGAATCCTTAAAATTTCCACACCTTTGATTTGATTGTGCCTTAATATCTCTTTACCCGCCTAGTCGTATAGAAGATATTACTTAAAAGCTATAAGGCTGCCCATTTGTAACTTTGCTTTATTGTTGTAATGAAAGTCAAAAAAGTATTTATCTATTGATATTTAATGTCCTTCTTGCCTGTATCATATTAACTCTATCTATAACCTCTGAGATGACCCTAGAAATAATTACTAAATGCTAAGAGCGGCACATACCCCTATAATCACTCATTTGGTCGTCAGTTCGAGGAATACCTATCCAGTAAGTTTTCAGTTATCTTGATCATTTAAAGATTACAGTTCCTTAGACCTTGAGGCGGCAGGTGGCCATTATGACGCACTGGTAATCAACTGTAAACTGTTGTAATTCACACGTAAAATGTTCAAAATAATTTTTTAACGCAAATTTTGTTGCGAACAAATTACAAAAACGCAAATGTTGAAAAAAAATTCATTCATACGTAGTTTTAATGTTTGAAGATCTGCCATCTCTATTTTATGCCTTATCTCTTCCACATAAAGTCCAATCGCCGCCGTCCCCCGGTCTAATGCAAATAACAAAATGCATTCCTACTTTGGTATCGTTTAAATAACACAAAAGTAACCGTTCTACTATAACATTCAATTTAAAATCGGCAAACACATAGCCATAAGCTTTGTACACCCTAAATTAAATGTATTCAATGTTTCGTATAACTAGAAGCCGGCTGTAAAACCGATATATAAAATGAAATTGCCGCCATTTTTTACACCATACATATGATTGCAATCAATATCATGCGCAATGCACCAGTGCGCATGTTTCCCTAGGAATGAGTTTAGCTAAATGTACTTTGTGTCTTAGTTGTAATGGGTTTAGAGTTGATAGTCGATCAACATTTAGTGGAAATTCGTATGACAGATCCCTGGCTTGTTACGGACAGTGTGCATGTGAATTTTATTGTGAACAAGGTGTTATTAAATAATCAAAGAATACAACAGTGTAATGTTGTGTACAGAGCTTTATTATCGAGAAAATATAAAGTGCGTTCGTTCGATTTTCATAGATTTGACATGTTGTGGTGATCAGGCATGGAGAATCGCTGTGTATCTATTTACAATTTAATTTGATTTGAAACGTGATTTTTGAGATTTGTATGCCATATTTTGACCAAAAATTTATCAATGTCTAAATTTTAGGATACCTAATAGCCTTAAAAAAATACAAGTTTGCCTAACTTAGGAAATTGCGTGACACACAATTCGTACGTAATTGTTGAACATAATTGTGTTAGATCATCATAATTTATCAAAGTGTTGAATGAACCTTTGTATGTTAGTTACAAAATCTATTGAAGTCGTAATATGTCATTAAAATAATTAAAATACCATCGAAAGAATAAAATCAACGTAAATTTTCCTATATTATCATTTTAGGTATAATCAGTGCCTATCTTGCAACGTAATACCAAAATTAATTAGCTCGAAATATCTATATTTCATGAGTAAAGTAGGTACCTACAATATATCGAATATAACAACAATAAACCACACTCTGTAAGTAGTTAATATGTAGGGGGCCTAATAATTTATGTTAAATATTGTTAATAACTTTCCTGTTAATGTAACTGTATTGCATTTACAAAGTTAACTTATATAATTACCTTTTTAAAGTCACCCGCCACCACTCGAATTAAAATCTATACCTACAATATGTACCTAGTACAAAAATAAAATAGGACAAAGCGAGAATAAAATAATTAAAATCATAATTTGGGACGAAGGAAGCATATTGTTTGGCACGAACCAGGATTTTTTTATGTGGGACGAATCTCAGTAGGACAAACGAAGCATAAATCAATGCTTTTTGTCTTTTTTAACTATTGTCATTCTATTATATTGAAATTATCACATAACGTAACATAGTTAGGTACCTATATACAGAAAAATTAAATGGCACTAACTGACTGAACCAAAAACTTAAAGATATCAAGAAACTTACATAATTTAAATTCGGCTAGGACTAGGGTACAGTCTTTACACTCTGTACCGTACAGAGTATATAATAGAAATCCACAAAAAAGTATTTCTAAAAATCTGCCTAATGTCGTCGTATGCAAAAGATAAACGTACCTATCATTATTAATAAAGCTTTATGAAAATTTGTTTACGTAACTAAACACTTAACAGTTTGCTTTTGACGCATTAATTAGTTTAATGTAACCGCAATAATCTTACAGCCGTTTTATTATGTCAGTATTGTTGTTTCTTACAATAGAACACGACGAAATTAAATTGATTCAGCGCTGTTATATAGAGTGTAATCCAATGAACTTCTAAGTCATCTCGCAGCGTGGTCGTAATATCGTTAAAAGAAGTGCATCGTTTTGCATTTCTAGGTTTATTTAGGTCTCTAGCGCTATCACTAGAATGAGTATTAAACAGGTGCGCCGTCCGTAAGTGACAAGTGTCATTTATTTTATTTGAAATGTCTTCGTCCATGTTTATTTGATGCCGCGCGGCCATACTAAGTTTGTATGGGGAATTTAACGTGTTAATTTGAAAAATAATAATTTAAAAAACCGCTCGATAAATCGAAAATGTGAGACGGACGATTTGTAGTTATGTTAATTGGCGATTGTTTAGACATAATTAGAGGTATAATAATTTAGATAAACTATAAGATATCAACTAAACGCCGCCACTCGTTTTCATGATTTTTGCCCAACTTTAAAGGATATTGTAGCAAAAACTATAGTGTATTATGAATTTGATACTAAATATATATTTTGTTTATGTAATACGATAGATTTTTCATCATATATCAACTTAACCGTGACTACACTTTTGGCTTTTTTTGGTCGGCGCACCCTTAATCATAAACGCTTCGGTGGCCAAGTGTCAAAGTACTAGGCATCTTTTTTGATGCATAGCTTTGTGATGGCCAGCATCAACCCACATTTGGAAAGCGTGGTGATTTAAGTCTATAGATAGATACTCATTGTAGCGATGACTTGATTTCTATGCAATCGTTATAGGCCTTTGCGAAGCAGTATCGGCAAAGTCAATTTTATTATTTCAGGCACATTTAGGCTTCCAGGCAATAAGTAATGAAGTATTTCCAATAATTGGTATTAAATTCCATTAGAGTAGGTATTGTGTAGTACCGTGGGCGTACGTACTACCTAAAGCTAGCATTAAAAGGTTATCGGCAAACGCAAAAAAAAGTGTGCTAAATAATAATATAACTTAACTTCGCTATTTTTAACTTTCATAGCACTATTTTTTTTTAAAAACGCTCAGACCTTTCCTCAGACGTTAAAAAAACTTGGCAATAGTTTAAATGTGAATTGATATGATTTTGTTGCCAAGATATGTCATTTTTCGTGTAGAATACTAAACATGCGTTGGTTGGCTATTAATTTTATAACATTTATCCATAGTTAAAGTACAAGTATGGGAATGGTAATTGGAAAAAAAGACTATTTTATTTATTTAAGTATTTAGCGCTTTAAGTTTTAAACAAAACTTTTCAAATGTTCTTACTCTGTTTTATTATGGTCTTTTCAATTACTTATGATCGGTAAATGATTCAACGGATGGAACTATGATGAGGTTTATTTGTGTAGAATTAGTAAACATTTAAACTGTTATATATTCTATGTGTAGTACAATATTTATACTTGTGTCATTATTTTACACATATTGCATAGCAACACAGCTGAGTGCTTATATAGGTAGTGCGAGTTTTTATTGTGATTCGATTTGTATGGCATTGAAGCAGGGCCGGTCAACGGATGGATGAACAAAAAGTTATTATCTCGAGCTCCACCGCGCTTCGCAAGTAGGGCTGCCATCAGCTAAATTACGGACCCAGGACAAAAACTTCATAAACCCAGGACATTTGGGTGAAATAAAGAATTTTCCCCGGACTCCCTCGAAAAAAAAATTACAATAAAAAAACATGGTTATCATATTTTTATTTATTTATAGAAAATCAACTTAAACTTAAACCTCATGTAACTATTCTGGTAACAAACATAAATAGGAATTCTTCTTTTTTAGCATTAATGAAATTATAGAATATTATAAATTATTAAAAACAAATTATAAATTCGTCGTCCGTCGAGTGCACGGGTATATTTGCCGCACCGAATTTTTAACTATAATGCTGTAATTTATCGCTAACCATTCCATTCTATCAAGTTATCGGATTTCCCCTGACATAAAAATTGCCCGGGTCACCCAGACACTTTTTAAAAATCCCGCCTGGACGCTCCCCGGACGCCTTCCAAACTAGGACAAATCCGGGGAAACCCGGACGGATGGCAACCCTATTCGCAAGGCACGTAAAGCCGTTAGTCTCGCCCGGCTGCTTTAGCAGTCGTTAACAACCAACAATCCGCACTGGGCCCGCGTGGTAGTTTATGGCCCTTTCTCCCTATCCATCCATAGGGAAGGCTCGTGCCTCAGCAGTAGGGACAAAAATGAGCTGATGGTGACGATGATGAAGCAGCGCCTCCTGGTGGCAAACGAGGAGAGTTAAAATTTTGTCATACAAGTTCCCGTTTTGGAGAGTTAAATTTTTTTCATACAAGTTCCCGTTTTCGTAATTTCATCGAATGGTCAATAATACTTGAACTTAACACTCAAGCGCCAGTTTTTTTTAATTCGATCGAGGTTTTAACTACAGTGTGCCTAATAGTGCGAGTTTCATTTGACATTTGATCTCACCTCACGTTAATTAAAACGACAGTTTCTAGTTCTGTGCAAGTTGTGTAAAACTTGTTATTTATTCCTAAAGTTTACTCTCATAGTAGGTATGCAACACATCCGATCAAAAGTGCCAAACTTATGAAATGTTAATGGACTGATGTTTTGAGTTTTTTTTTAGTCAAACAAAAGTGTGTGTTGAAAGTGTATATAAAATACCAAGTCATTAGTCGCTTGAAGAGAATATTTCGGTAAGTTGAATCAGTAAAATCAGTGAGACTTAGTCATAAGAAAAAACACGGGAGTTAATCCACGAATGAAACCCTAGTTCCCACACGCAATTTTTCTGAGAAACATATAAAATGGGCATTTTCATTTTAAAAATGGAATCTAATTCGTGTATTTAAACTCCAAATTATAGTATAGTAATATAGTTATTTCATCATGGCAAAGCCACAGCCGCTTGATACTCCCCTCATCAGATGGTTATGCTAGTAACTATTAACTAATATGTGGTTATGCTACGGCCACACTATCGCGCTATCGCGAACATTTGCCGTTTTCACGACAAGCAATAATTACTTTTTCACTTCAGTAGCTCAAACATGTAGGTTTTGCTGCCTGAAATCAGTGAGCAAAATGCGATTTTGCTCACTGAGTGAGACAAAGTAACTTTTTAATTTTTTTGACGTGACAACATCTTATAATTCGATAGAGCCGGCTGCACGCACGAAAAAGTTCCGCGTTACCTCGCTATGCGGCGTTACCTCGCTCTGTTTTAAATAAAATCAATTTATAAATATTATTATTATGGTTTTCGGGGGTGCTGTTTTTGAATACAACATCTATTTCGAGATCCAAGATGGCGGACGTGACTTTTTTATGTAAAATTAATATGGGTATCATTTCCATGGTTTTCGGGGGTGCCGATTTCGAATACAACATTTATTTCGAGATACAAGATGGCGGACGCGACTTTTTTTATGTAAATCAATATGGGTATCATTTTCATGGTTTTCGGGGGTGCCAATTTCGAATACAACATTTATTTCGAGATCCAAGATGGCGGACGCAACTTTTTTATGTAAAATCAATATGGGTATCATTTCCATGGTTTTCGGGGGTGCCGATTTCGAATACAACATCTATTTCGAGATCCAAGATGGCGGACGTGACTTTTTTATGTAAAATTAATATGGGTATCATTTCCATGGTTTTCGGGGGTGCCGATTTCGAATACAACATTTATTTCGAGATACAAGATGGCGGACGCGACTTTTTTATGTAAAATCAATATGGGTATCATTTCCATGGTTTTCGGGGGTGCCGATTTCGAATACAGCATTTATTTCGAGATCCAAGATGGCGGACGCAACTTTTTTATGTAAAATCAATATGGGTATCATTTCCATGGTTTTCGGGGGTGCCGATTTCGAATACAACATCTATTTCGAGATCCAAGATGGCGGACGTGACTTTTTTGACGTGACAACGTCTTATAATTCGATAGAGCCGGCTGCACGCACGAAAAAATGCGGCGTTACCTCGCTCTGAGGCGTTCCATGTAAGGCTTGAAGTGCAAGCGAGAGCGCGGAACGAGCGACAAAGAAGCACAATCGGCCTTTGCGTAATTTAAACAATAAATTTTATTCAAGTATTTTGTTGTATTTTTATTTTTTAAATTTAAAATGATTTTCTAAATGAAGAATTTTATGAAAAATTTTTTTTTAATTGTTTCGTTGTCACGTTCAACTATCGTCAGTAAACCGACTTTACAGACAACCAATTTTTTTTCAGAAAGCCGCGAATATCTTATTCAGCCTTGGGTTAATCATACAATTCGAAACATTCACACTCTATCTCTTTCCCGCCATTAGAAAGAGAGAGAGAGACAAAGACCAACCCTTTCGAAGTTCCAATTTTGAATTCGACCTCAAAGACAAACACGTTCGGAATCTCGTACTAACTAACTAAAGAAATTTTGCAAAAAGATAATTATGTCATTTAATGTAATTTATTGAATGTTTAATTATTGTTGTATTTAAATGAAAATAAGTATATACTGCAAATAAAACTGATATTTAACCTGTAAATATTTATTTCTAGTTTCAATAATGTTACGTAATTTTATCTACTAAAGTGTTCTCGCTGCTGAAGTGAAAAGTTATGTGTGTTACACGAGAGCAAAATTTTTTGCATCTCGTGCGTTTAAATCCCTCGCCACACTCAGGATTCAACTTTAGAATCACTCGCTACGCTCGTGATTCAATCTTTGAATCCTTCGCTTGCTCAGGATTCAAAATCAGCACTCGCAGCAAAAAACGACTTTGCTCTCTTGTTGCACAAATAACTATTTTGACTGTGTTCTGAAATGTGATTATTGCCTGGCCTGACTTGTCGTGAAAACGGAAAATGTTCGCGATACCGCGATAGTGTGGCCGTAGCATTAGGGACGATAAGGTCAAAGATGAAAGCGCACTTTACACGTACCTAATCCTCAGCTGAGTAACTATATAGCTAGGGAGCCCTTTCGGTTGCATAATCTCTTTCGTCATAATGTAGTTTGGCATAAATAACAGTTTCAGCATAAAGTTTTCTCGCATAAATTATGATAAGCAGAGTGTTGTAAACCCATAATGGTTTCATCGGCATAATTTTAACTTACTATAATTGTCTTTATCATAATTTTAATCAGCATAAATGTAAAGAACATAATTGCTATATGTCTAAATTTATTTTATTTATTAGACAACAGAAATTCTAGCTGCCCTACTCCTGTAGGTCACGTCATACGTTAGAAAAAGGCAATCACGAAGCGCAGCGTAGCGTTTCGAGGTAGTTTTTTTTATTAGACTACAGAAATCTAGCTCCATTCGTAAAAATTGTTGGTAGGCAGATGCGATAAAATAGATGATGATGTACTCGTTTCACAATCACTTATGATATGACATGGCGTTTTATCTATGTATGTTATGATTAGTAATCGTTATTGTAAAAACATTTATGCATGAACATTTGATGCTGATATTATCATTATTATAAAAGAAGTTATGGGGAAATAAAGTATGCCTAATGATTTATTCTGAATGAACGTTATACGAAACGAAGAGAATGCCAAAAAAACTTATGCAGCCTTAAAATATGCCTTAACTGTCTGCAGCTAAACCACAAAACAATGCTGTTGACATTTTTGCTGTATGGAGGTAGCGAGGCGGACTTAGAAAAGCCCCACCACAAACCAAATCGAGCTAAATGTCGACTTAATGTCATCATCGTATTTTTTTCCAGCCATTAGTGCTATTTACTCAATTTATAGAGATATTAGATACCTATATTATTTTCCGTATTAATTTATTAAGTACTGGAATGTTACGTAATGTAAATGATACTTAGCATGTTTGGAGTCCGCTTGATGTTATAATTCCTTTGTAATATAACTAATAGTTTTTAATACTAACGAAAACGTTTTAGTTAGTATTAAAAACTTTATCTGATGGATTACAGAAATTATGAATTTAAACATTCATCAGTCAGCTCTAATCCAAAATTTTCAAGAGCTGATGTTTTAAAACGATTATCTACTTACCTACTAATTTTAGCTACATAGGTAATTGTTTGAAACAGATATACCTACTTATGCGTGTGTATAGTACAATTATTGTCATCACTATTCAATCGAGTAAAAGTACGTAAATGCAAAACTACAATTTGTATAGTATCGAAGTAACGCTATTTACCAAGTAACAATTTAGTTTCCGAGGTTCGTTACTAGGTGGCGTAATCGCGTCACTTTGATATCATCACCCATCATTCACCCCAGGGTGTTTAGTGCAAGTTTTATAGGACATTCGGTCACGTTTACGAAAACCAAAATTAGAGTAGCGACTCCAGGGTATTTCATTCAATCATTTTCATTCGCCATTTTTTTTCAACACTTTGTCTTTTTAAAAATTGTAATTTGTTTGCTACAATATTTGCGTAAAATTGTATGTACCTACCTAAATAATCATAAATATAGATGACGTAGTTGTCGACATTGAATAGGGCTCCTTTGGCTTATTAAGTAAAAGTAGATAGTGTTGATTAATTTCGGCCAGTTGGATTGAGCCACGATAGCATAGTTGGCAGTGCACCTGACCCAGCATGTCATGGGGTGCGGGTACTATTATAATATATTCTGTGGTGCGGTTTCGAATCCCGCTCGTGGATATTTTTCAACACTTTGTCTTTTGAGAACCTATGTGGCAAATTTTTACTATTCTCGTATGTCGCCAGGAGACGCTGCTTCAATACCATACTCATTTTCGTTTTCGTAAACGTACCTAATCGAATGAATACGGATAGTAAAAAAAAACTCACACTGGGCACCCTGGTGACAAACGAAGAGAGTTTAATTTCTGCCATACAACGTTTTCGTAAACATGATCAAATGTCAAAATTAACTTGCACATGGCACTCATCAGCTAACTTTACTCGATCTTATCTTTATAAATAGCTTGCTTACTTCTTTACTGATCTTTAATATTTGTAATAATATTATGATCGGATGTTAGTGACGGTAGTTGTTGACATTGAATAGGCGCCTTTGGCTTTCAAAGTAAAAAGTGTTGAATAATTTCGGCGGGCTGGTTAGAACCACGATAGCTCAATTGGAAGAGCACCTGACCCGGAACGTCAGGAGGGTGCAGGTTCAAATCCTGCTCGTGGAAATTTTTTCAACATTTGTGTTGTTGTAATTTGTTCGCAACAAAATTTGCGTTAAAAATTATTTGAACATTTACTCGATCGATTAGTAAGTGAAACTAGCACTAGGCAACCATGTTAAATTAAGAATTCATTATTCTGTGAAAAGGGATTCAATAACAATAACTTGTTGTTTCTGAGTAACAGAGTGCTTAGAAGCGAAATGTTATTATTGCAGTATACCATCATTCATGCCTTGTTATTTCTAGGTATGGCGTGCGAATGCATTGTAAAGTACATAAGTACCGACTCTTAGATCCCGCTTCAAGCTTTAGAGCTTTGTCATGCCAAGGTACTAATAAATGAATTGCATTATTATTATGAAGCTTTGATGTTATGAAGTATGTGCAGTGCATGTCTTGCGTTTATTTGTTTTAGACGTGTCTACAGCGAGTTTCTCTTAATAGGGTTCTGTCCATATTGGGTACTATAATTTTAACTTTATTACCAATACCATAAGATCTAAAACCAATGAAAAATTGTGACCATTAAAGGCTTAATAAAAACAATGATTTGTATGCGGTGCCAAACGGGGAGAGTTAAAATTTTGCTATACAAATTCTTGGTTCAGTTACCGCGATCGAATAACTCTATCTAATAACTCGTAAGTTTCATTCGCTATTATTATTATTATTATTCTCTTTATTTTTTTTCTTAAAACTAGATTTTTACAATATTTTTATATAAAAAAAAATAAAACATAAAAACCTAATCCTAGTGTACCATCAGCAGCGGGGCCCAAGCTACCGCTGGTGGTCAGGGCTGCAGAGTAAGGAACCTCCTGACAGTACTGCTTTCTGAATATGACCCTTGATCCAACCATCAAGCGAGTTATTATTATTTATTTTTTCTCATATAAATTTACATTTTTAAATATTTTTTTAAAACAAAATACTTAAATAAAACATTTAAAAATATAAAATTATTATTATTGCAAACAAGGAAAAATAAACATTTTTGTTAACGAATGAATTTGAAATGGTAATTAAAACTCGCAGTAGGCACTCAGGTGGCATGCTTTATTATCTACTTTGTTCGTCGCTGATTGCTCGCTCTACTTGCTATCTTGTCTGTGCTTTTTATTTAATCTGTGAAATGTAAGTGTCTTAATGACTTTTTAATGTAGAGTAGAGTGTAGAGTCGGCTTTTGCTTTTGTCTTGAAACAATAACATTTGTTCTAAGGTTTTTGTACAACATGTTCGTCGCTATTTTATTAGCTTTTCTAATTGTTATATAATACAATCTCATTTCCTTGTTTCTACTAGTTACTACTGATTTTATTATTTGTCCAAGTTGGATTACTTTATTGTTTTATCTTTTAAACAAATGAAATATATTAGTTATTGAAATTAAAGCTCGAGTACCTATCACAGATGAAAAAAAAGGATGAATTATAAAACACACACTACAATCGATATTTAACCGATTTTATTTCGGATAGTTTTAATGCTCAATAGTGACAAATTCATAAGGACCTATCTAGGTATATTGAGAAAGATAAAATCTCACTTAGGGCTGATTTTTTAATCGTCAGTCAAAGTTTATTCATTGAATAAATTGACATAATGACAGATTCTCTTTAGAAAATATGTCACAATGACAAACTTATTCTTTGGATAAGACATATCTGAGGATTGAAAAATCGGGCCTTAAACAAATATAGCTTCACAGCTGTCATTGTATATCCGTTGCTCTATGCTATATCTAGTTAATAATATTATGATCACATTGTTATGCTCTGACCCGTTTCCCCTCGGAAGTATAGTATACTATTATTCTTGTAATACTTAGGTACGCCATCAGGGTGCCAAGTGCGAGTATCATTCGCCGTTCGATCACGTTTACGAAAACGAGAATTTGTATGGCAAGATTTTATCTCTCCACGTATTCCACCAGGAGGCGCTGTTCTAATGCCATACTAATTTTCGTTTCCGTTAACGTAATCGATTGAATACGGATAGTAAACAAAACTCACATTGCACCCTGTACCATCAACCTCGTCAATCACTATAATTGTAACAAACTTTTTGGATAAAAACAACAAGGCTGATAGTTGATGATGATATGAAATTTTTGGAGATATTTTATTGACGTTACTTTTAAATTAAATTTTAGAAAAGACAAAAGTAACAATTATTAACTAAAAATAAAATCCTTTTTATTCAGCACAATTGTTGCGATATAAAACTTTCCACCGTATAGACTTTGAATTGAATGAATTTAGTTGAAAATACGTTTTTAAAATTTTCTTTTTATTTTCCCATTGAAAATTATTCAATAATTCGCTTATTGATTTTAGAAATTTAAACTTTTCTATTATGTGTGAAACATTGTGAGGCGTACCTAAACCCTTCGAGGTATCATGCACGAGTAGGATAAGGTATTATTTTATCGACTTGAGCTAATTGTGTACACTAATTTAGGGCTTGGCTGTTGATTGTTAAATAAATATACAGATATAAGAAGAATAATCAAAACAGGAATTGTTTTTATGTATATATTACTTAACAAGGTTCCTATAAACCTATTATTGTGTAACTACTTTTGTCTGCCAAAAATATACCGTCATCGGTGGAAAAGGAAATGCTTAAGCGCTAAAAAGGCATTCGTGTCGTGTATCAATTGATTTTTAGCGCTTTTGCAGTTTTCCGTTCCAACTGACACACGACTAAAAATATAAAATAAAATAAAATAATTAATAGAATTATGTTTGTAGGTCGGCGGGCGGGGCGGGCGGCGGGGCGGGCAGCGTCGCCGACGACGCCAGCGACGGCAGCGACGGTGAGCGCCCGCGCCGCTCACACCACCTGCGCGTGCCCACGCCTGCCTTGCCGACCCAGTGAGTTCATCATTGATTTTATCGGTGAAAAGGAAAAACTGCTTAAGCGCCAAAAGGGACATCCGTTACCACCATACATTTTGGCGCTTCAGCAGTTTTCCTTTCCGCTGACATTTTTTTTTTAATTATAGGTATATAACTATAAATATCAATATACTAGTAGCTTGCCTAATTATTAATGGACGCCCCAGTATCAACTGCTCCCATTTGACCGCATTCAACGCAGAGCTGCTCGAGTTGTCGACGACGTCGTAACCTCTGGTGGGCTCGATCCACTGGCCCTTCGGAGAGACGTTGCGTCTCTATGATCGCAACTAAAGATTGTCGGTTGGCACTTGCAGAGCCACTGCTTCACATATTCAATAAATGTTTGAGTTTAGGTATATTTTCAAAAGGAACTGCAGGGACAAGAGTCAATGGTTATAGACCTGTAGCAGTATTATCAACTCCGGCGAAGGTGTTTGAGTCTACTATACACAGAAGCTTATATCAACAGGTGAACTCACAGTTGTCGAACGCGCAACACAGGTTTAGTTTAGACCAGCTCTGGAGTTTTTAATCATGATTAATGATTTACCCATGTTGTGAAAAATTCAAAGTGTTTATTATTTGCACATGACCTTAAGTTGTCGTTGAATATAGGAAGCGTGGGGGATGGTGACAAACTCCAGGAGGGTATATAGGGTTGTTAAATGGAGCAAATAAAATATGTTACAATTTAACTACAGTGTTGTGGAATCAGCTCTCGGCGGCGCCGGTATTTCCGGACCGTTACGACTTAGGGAACTTTAAGAAACAAGCCAAAACAAAAAAATATCTGATAAGATCAGAGGTTGAAGACGTAGTCGTCGACATTAAATACGATCATTTAGCTTACAAAGTAAGAGTACAGATGAAGAGAGATAAATTATGTTAAATTTCGGCAAGTTGGACTGAGTCACGATAGCATAGTTGAAAGTGCACCTGACCCCGTATATCATAGGGTGCGGGTTCGAATCCCGCTCGTGGAATTTTCAAAATGTAATTTACGCAAAATTTGCGTACATATATACGAGTAGATAAAACATAAATACATATATTTTTTAAATCGTTTGATAGTTAAATATTTAATAAATAAGATATTTTCTTCGATCAATTGTGAAATATTATACTCGTACCCCCTTACAAATAAATAGATAATAAGGTCCGAATAGTTATTCCGTGTTTTGTTCCTGTCTTCTAAACGTCATTTCAAATTAGAGTGAAAGAGACAAAACACGGATTAACTATTCGGACCTTATTATCTGTTTATTTGTAAGGGGTTAGAGTTCAAGCTTGACCTGCCCCCCAACCGCCTAACTCTCTCGCTTTCGATCGCTTTGAAAGCGAGGCCCTCGCCTCGCCATCTAATATAATATCGATATATACATACATACATACATACCATCACGCCTTTTTCCCAACGGGAAAAATAATATAATAATAATATATAATATCGAATAATATCGAAAGCTATAGTCTATAGCTTTCGATATTGCTTTCATATTCCTTTCGAAATGACAAGATGACGCCTCCTCCTCGCCTCGCCTTCAAAGCGATCGAAAGCGAGAGAGTTAGGCGGTCGGCCCCCTGAACTTGTGTTCTCGTGTTAAGCATCTAGCAAAAAAGGCTTAGTTCAACTGCTTTTGTACATGTAAAATAAAGTTAATTAACTAGTTAATGTCACCATTTGTTCAGTGGTTTACTATGCATACTTCCATATGACAACATTATGTCAGATTTTGTATTAACTATGAAGTACACAGCAAATAAATTTATTCTTATTCTTATTCTTATTCTTAGTTTTGTTATAGAGATCAGTATCTTAAATATTTAATAATTTCAATTGTATAAAAAAAGATGTCTACGTTAAGATTATGCAATTGATGTCTGTCTAACTGAAACATTGTGGTTTCTGATGTGTGTGTACATAATATTTGCACGTTGAGATAAAAATGGTCTACCTATTTACATATCCCTCCGCATATCTCCTGATGCATACGAGAATCGTTATGATTAGGTTTACTCAGTTATTTTCAGTTTGCAATTAAATGAAGACGTAGGTGTAAAACCTTTTTTCAAAGCATTAAAAAGTTAATATTTCTAAAAGCGGAAAAAGAGGTTATTATCCAATTAAAAGAGTTTTTGTGCGTTAAAGTGTAACCTACTTACTACTATACGACAATACAAGTGTATAGTGATTGTTATGTTTTTCTAATGTTGTCATGAACTTTTTATTCTACCGTGAGAATCCTTCCTACTGGGATACGAGAGTTCCTGAATGGGACCCAAGTTATGTGGCGATTCTTTCGTCCCTCTTTTCTGCCTGGAGCTTAAGACAATAGCGTTCAAGGGCAAAAACAAATGGGGATTTAAAACCAACTAAGATTTTTTTCAATAAAGAATGGAAGAGAATAGTGATCACGACGAACATTGGGACAGTGCAGACTTTTTACCGAGTAACCCGACAAAGACTGTTCGCTTTACCTTTAGAAGAGACAGTCTTCCTCTCACCGGTATCAGAAAGGCATGGCTTAAGGGAACGCGGAGTATATCATCTGAAACCTTCCTGTGGAGAAGACGGTATGCATTAAGATATAAACATATAGATTTAAATACTTAATTTTTTTTAAACTATATTTTCTATTCATTACGTTTAAGCACTTGGCTTCAGCTCACCTGATGTAAAGTGATGATAAGATTGATGATGGAAGCTCATTGTTTCACTCGGAATCCTCAACTTCTTAGGCACTGGCTATCTTATCTCTAACTGTCAGAACACAACAATGATTTTATTGTGGTTATGGCGACATACTTAGAGTCATTCGGGTCAAGTGTGCGCACTTTGGTGAATAAGGAGTCACCGCGTTAAAAATATAACGGTTAGGAAGAAAAACGCTCGGCTCTGACATAAAACATTTATAAGCCTCTAAATTAAAATAAAAACACAAATCAAAATAAACACAACAATCAAGAAATTAGAATAAAACAAAAAACCCGACTGCTAAAACAACTTTATTAAATACAATTATATACTCGTAAAAACCGGACTAACATAAAAAATAACTGCAAAGAGAAAAAACTGAAAAGAAACTGTTGAATGATTTGAAATGAGTATTTATAAATACATTGAATATTAATAGTTGTCGCAGGCGGGGACAATTACCAACCTAAGAGAGTGCGGATTTAATTCAGCTAGCCACGGCCGCTTGGTTGATGATTGTCCCCGCCTGCGACAACTATCAATATTCAATGTATTTATAAATACTCATTTCAAATCATTCAACATTGCTCAAATTGAATTCTGGGATAGTAGAGCTTGTTTTTTTCTTTTCAGTTTTTTCTCTTTGCAGTTATTTTTTTATGTTAGTCCGGTTTTTACGAGTAGGTATATAATTGTTGTTTATACTTATAGTTGTTTTAGCAGTCGGGTTTTTTGTTTTATTTTAATGATTTGGTTTATTTCAAACTTTTTAGTTTTGTAAAGTAAATAACCAAGCATTTCAAAACTTACATAAAGTAATTATATTAAAACGCCTTACTCTCTTAAATAGCAAAGTCATAGCGCATACACCCATTGTCAATAATCTGAACGAAACTTGACGTCTAGTACTTTTGACTGACAAGTTCTTTGAGTTTTTTAGACAAGAGAATAAAAATCTGCTAATATTCCCGCAAACAAAACACCATAAAACATTGCTGTAAATGAAAATTATTAACTAGGTACGTCTACGTCCATAGAAAAATTGGCCATATCCTTTAAATTCCTTAGACTGTAGTTCGTTTAAAGAATTTCGATCGTGTGGTCAATCTAACAGTTTTTTTGGGGTCAAGACTACTAGTAGCTAACCCGGCCAATGTTTTTACTTTTTTTGTTATTTTTTTGATTTCCTCTGATTTTTATATTTTTTTATAGCCTATGTCACTCCCACAGTCAAAACAAATCTAACGACACCTCATATGTTAAAATCCACTACATACTTACTTACATATATACATACATACATACATACATACATACATACATACATACATACATACATACATACATACATACATACACTCGAAAAACAAGCTTCTTTATTATAATAACACAATTTAGAAATTACTCTTCATTAGTTATTATATTAGTATTGGATATCAATAACAAATATAACTAACATGAATAACAACTCAACAACAACTTGCAATCAAATAACTTGAACATGACTTTGATTCGAAGAGGTTTCTTTGGATCATAATCAAAATTATAGATACTTAATATTATTAGTGAGACTATTAAGACATTTTACATACATTATTAAATGTACTCGTGTTAGGATCTTATGTAATAAAAACAATATTATTTTAGGAATCAACAGTACAATCATCCATCACAAACAAAAACACCTCTCTCATAGGAAATGCAGTCCTCGTGCCACCAATCCTTGCAATACTTGCACTGAATCCATGGTGAGGATGATGAAGCAGCTGTGTTCAGTTTAAGTCTTTTTCGCGGACAAGACTCACTTATACCAATGGCACTTGCGGCAGCTCTTTTGCTCTTCCCAGGCTCAATGAGTGCTTTAGCTCTATTGATTTGTTCGTCGGTAACCGGCACAAGCTCGGGTTTTTTACTTATATAATTTCGCGGCATTGTGAAGAAAGTCTAAAAATAAAAAAAATAAATAAATAAATGTTTCCCACACTCACACCAATTATCTAGCCCCAAGAGAAGCTTCCTTAAGAAACTCGTTATATGGTTAACTAGACAACTAATAAAAGAAAAAATAATAATAATAAATAAAAAACTAATAATATGAAATATAAGAATGTTAGTTAGGTACTTCTCAAAAAAACGGTTTAGGGCCAAGTGTACGCATGCGCACACTTACCCGCGCACGCACACTTTCCCCAAAACACAACATTGCTAATAAATGCTCATAAAATAATTGAACGCAAATATAAACTAAAAATTTATTTGTTACTGTAGCGTAAATATGCTCTTATTATAAAAAAAACAACTAACCGTTGTGACATCAATAACGTTGATGCTGCACTGTTTTCCAATATGCAAAAAACTACGTATGAAATCACCAAATACACTTTTTTACGAAAAAAACGTTATCGAACGCCCGCACACTACTGTGACACGTTGAGACTAGCTAGTTGACCTGTTGACCACTCAAGCGCCGTTGGCGACCCAAAAACAAACTACACTTACCCACTGCCTGTGCTCAGACCCCGAATGACTCTATATAAGATGGTGGTAGCTAGCTTAGCAGACTTAATAAACAAGCCTTAACACCAACAAAAGTATAGGTCGCGCCAAACTTCTAGTCCCCTCTGAAGTTGCTTCGTTGCGCAGCTGTACAGTCAGGCCCTACCGCTCGTCCCCGCCTTCGCCCTACTAACGCCTATTTTTTACTACTGCGACGCGAATCGCGCCAACTTCAGAGGAGACTATAAGTTTGGCGCGACCTATACCAAACAGAATGTGTTGAATGAAAATTTTTTTATACTCGTATCTCGTATACAGTTGTTAGTAGATATGTATAATTATGTATGTGAGAAGTTAAGATTCGGTTCTTTCATGTCTATACGCACGTGCCCTACCACGATCTCATAACGTGCTATTGTCTAACTCTTAACTAAACAGATGATAGTATAAATGTTATCAGATTTGTTAGTTTTCAGATAAACTTTTTATTTCGAAATGTTGTCTTGCATTCATATTAGTAAAACAATATTTAAATTAGGCAGCTGAAACTATGTAAATCTTCAAATTACAGTAGAAATTACAACGAATAATATAATAAAAGTTTTAATTAAGTTTAATATAGGTTGGTATACTATTCTGATTTAAATCATAATAATTTACGTGACACTATTAGTTGGTAAGCATGTAGGTAATGAATAAGCAATGTGTTGTTTGTGTTACCTAAATACCACAGCCAATTTAGGTATTGGAAATAATACCGACTCCAATGCATGGCGTATTATTTCCCAAAGAGCGTGGTACTATCCAATCGACCAATGAAAAACTATGATCACATTAGGACTTAGTCATAATCATTAGTTATATCTATGACTAAGTACTGCTCGCGACTTCGTCCACTTTAAAACTCGTATCGTTTTAAAAAGTCCGGCCTTATTCCTGTCAAAAATATCTACTTCTGTACAAAGTTTTAATTTGCTAGGTCCAAAGAGTTTATTAGGCTAGTCGTTGATGAGTCAGTCAGAAGTCAGTGAGCCAGGAGATTGATTGATTGATTGAAACTATTTTTGGGGTCATTGGCGCAATATATTTTGTATATCTCTGGAACTAGCGGATGTAGTCTTAAATAACAAACCATGCAGGAAAACAACTTGAAAATGTGAAATTGTAAGAACAACTCTCCTATTTCTGAAATTATTAAGCTATACATTAATTCTCATAGCATAGCTATTGAGGGTAAATAAATAAAAAAAGATTTAAAGCTGACAATGACAAAAGCATTGGGAGACTCCTATAAAAAAGGGGAATTAAAATCTTCAAAACGAAACAAAATGGTGGAGCTGCTTGATAAGGAATAACAATAGCGTTTCAGCATTTTTCGTTGTACAGTGCGGTTTTCTATATATATTTAATTAGATGCTTAGGTACTTTATGTGTTTATATTGTTAAGTTAACATTTGTAGAAATACTCGTTGGTTGCTTACTGTGTTATTTCATTACATTTGCCATTTGTTTCAATTACTAACGGGCACACTTAAAGATTTAACTCGCCTATA
The DNA here is from genome assembly GCA_963082485.1 of Eudonia mercurella. Lineage (NCBI taxonomy): Eukaryota > Metazoa > Arthropoda > Insecta > Lepidoptera > Crambidae > Eudonia > Eudonia mercurella. The sequence continues at coordinate 5,767,046 of OY720039.1, read as the reverse complement.
AATAGTTAACACACTGGAAACAGGGCAACCTATTCCCATCACTGAGTGCCAAGTGCGAAGTTTAATCACCATTCGATCATGTAAACGATAACGAGATCAAGCTCGTTTTCTTAAAATTTCTCCTACACAAATGATACATCTATACTAATATTATAAAGAGGAAACCTTTGTATTTTTGTATGTATGTATGTTTGCAACGAATAAACTCAAAAACTACTGGACCGATTTAAAAAATTCTTTCACCATTAGAATGCTACATTAGCGCTGAGTAACATAGGCTATATTAAAACAAATTAAATAAAATACTAAGAACGACAATTTAATTTTCCAATATAAAATGATTTGTTTGTTTTGTTGTCATGGAAACCATTGATATATATTTAACTCAATGATGGAAACTGTCAAAGCGGTACTAAGTCCGCCGGGTCAGCTAGTATACTTATATATACTATACATTTATAGGGATACATTTTAAGGAAGCGCGCGCTGCTTTATTTATTTTGTGGCCATGTTTTCGTTAACATGGTCAAATGGCAAAACCAGCTCACCAGTGTTCGACCCTTTAAGCCCAGTTTTCGACACATTGAATTTTTACTGGTTCACAGCTAGGAAACAGGTGGTGGTGCTGAAACTATTTGTTGGTTGGCCCTTATTTTTAATGATTAAAAGAAAAAAATGTTAATCTGGTATTTCCTAATGTTATTGCTGTGGTATTTCCTAAAATCAGAGAGCATGTGTTTTGCTATTATTTGTTCCGCGAAACTTGACACTGTTACTAGAAAAATATTTACCCCTTTTTATCGTCGCACGTGCTTCTAAGCAAATTGTTATTTGTCGTCAAACGGCATACCTGGAGTGTTTGCTGTACGTTACTTGACGATTGACGTCATTCCCGGTCGCGTGGGAAGATCACGTAGATGACGTCATCAGACACTCCCACTCTTGGGTGCCAAGTGCACAGATATTTGCTGGACGATAGTCTTAGCCTTACGTAACAGTCTAGTTGCATGGCCTTACGCAGATAACAATTTGAAAAAAGTGTTTAAAAACATCACCAGAGGTATTCGATACCTTGTGACATACCTACCAGGTCAGGTGTACTACTAATTATGCTATCGTGGCTCTGTCCAACCCACCGAAATTATTCAACAATAGTTACTCTTACTTTGTAAACCAAAGAAGCCTTATTCAATGTCGACAAATACATCATCATTTCCGCTAGTGGAATTTTTTTCAGATTTTTTTTCAAATTGCTAAAAATTATATGTCAACATAACTTACGTAGCTTTTATTTGAACTTTATTTACAGAAAAAGTGGTAAAAAGAATTCCACGAGAGTTCGTTTTTTTTTGGAAAGAGTTTGCTGTTGGCAACTGGCAATAGGCCTTGTATTGTAACCGGATTAGTGTGGGCAGCATGACCTCCTCAGATTGTTTCTAAAGGGGATTTTCTTTCCCTATTAGATTTTCCGAGGCGTTCGAATCGGCGAAATGTTTACTAAATTGCAAATTTTTGGTATTATTACCATAATGAATTTTCGAATAAAATATAGAACTACTTTATTTATATAACTTTCATTATTCCAACATCAGTTATATTCATTAATAAAACACTAGTTTTAGAAATGAAATGAAATGAGATGATTATTTATTCACGCAAAACAAAGTACTTACATTTTAGCTGGTGGTAATTTTATCATTTCATGTTTTGCCAAACGCAGGGCATGTGAATGTCAAATTTCCTTCGGCCACATTCGACATTACATCAAATTAAAATAAAATTAAAATCAAAATTAAAATAAAATAAATAGAATAATAATTGTGACAAGAAATACAATAAGAATTATATAAACTGATCAATTTTATGACATCATCGTTCATTTTATGAACATTTTTGTATCGAAATATTCTTAACTTTTTTCTAAATATAAAACCTCCTGACAATGCGTGCCGTGTCCAGGAGTGTTGCCTTCTGTATCTGACCCTTAATCCAGCCATCCAGCGAAAGTCTTTTGAGATGTTGGTCGAGACTCTTCGCTATAAGACCGTTTGCAGATACGATACGATACTTTATTATTATTAGATTGATTATTGTTATTATTATTATTAAATGCCAAATTATCATCAAATTCAAAATTATTTCTTAATGTCCCATTACTGTCAGTTTTCTTGAAATTGTTGTTAAATATATTACATATGCTTGAGGGGCTATTAATCGGTATTCCATTATTTGTAATTCTATTCAAATCACTATCATAGGATTTTATTAAATTTCATGTTGATAAACAGATGTTCTTACTTTTCCTTAATTGTGCTTCACTGTCCAATTTGCAAGATTTATTAATAATTTTTTAAAGTAAATATGGTATTTTTTGTATAAGATTTTATTGTATTGATTTTGCTTAGCGTTAGTTCGTTTTGTGGCACATGACTTTCTTATTCCGTTTGTGAGACACTTATGGCCCTTTGATTTATTGGTAAGCTTAATTTTACACACAGGAAGAAAAACATTACCTTATTTATATTTCATATTACTTAGTAAATAATGATCGAAGTATCAATTTCAAACATAAGCGTAGAATGTAATACTATATGTATATATTTTACCTCATTGCGTTCGTGGATATAATGAATATCGGTGGTCGTATAAAAATAGATATTAGCTTCTCAGAATTCATGAAGTGTGTTGTCTGACCTCAATACTCCAGGGTAAAACTCCGACATCTCTGAAACTTTAGGGCGTAATAATCTATTGTTAGTGGATATGGGGCATGTAATATTTTTTCCTCTGGATTTATTTTTTCATCATCATCAGATCATTTTATATCCCAAATGCTGCGGCACGAGCCTGCCCTATGGATGGAAACACAGGAAAAACAGGGAAAACGATGGCACAGTGCGGATAATGCAGCCTGTGCCGGTACCAATGGCTATACCACATAATACATAATAGTACGAGGCTATACGTGCCTTCCGAAGTACGGAAGAGTTCGAGATTATACATTTTTGATCACCCATCCGATGACCGGCATTTTCGAATATTTCTTAACTTCAGGAATCGCTGAACGAGCGCATTTAACATTGCGCTATCGAGTTTTTCATTTTTTTTGTATTTTACTTACTGAGCACAGATATTTCTTATCTTATGTCTTATAATCATAAATCTTTATGCAGAATATGGTAACATTTACAGATAACATAATAGCATATTCTATCGTGGCGAGACGATGTGCAAATATTTAAAATGGTACATTACAAACTTATTTAACATTTACTTAATATTATTTACTAAATTATTGTTATTCCATTTAGTTATTAGTAAAAATTACAGAATTGGCTCAAATATTAACATCACTTAGATATTCATTATGTCTGTCATACAATAAGGGACGACGAGCGACGTAACGAGGACGTAACGACTTAGATTTGATGAACCAGTACTAACTATTATAAATCTAACAGAACTAACATAACGAACAAACCTTAGTCAAAAAATTAAAAACGTAGATAAGATTTTTGTTTGAGTGGTAGAGCCACGCTGCGGTGCAGCACAAAATGGGCCGGCTCGCCCGGCGTAATACCACCCTCTCACAGAATATCGGCGTGAAACAATGGCACTCGTTGCTGTTGTGTTTCGTCTCTCCTCTCTCCCAATTCGTACTCCCTCCCCAAGATCCAACTCCTTCCTCAAGGCCGGCAACGCATCTGCGATTACTTTGGTTTTGCGGGTGTCCATGGGCGGCGTGATTACTTTCCATCGGGTGACCAGCCAGCTCGTTTGCCTCCTTTAAAAAAAAAAACAAGAGCATCAGCTTCTATATGATTATTATTAGTAGTTTTAGTACCAAAAACCTAGAATCTTATCAGACAATCTGCATCAGTATATTTTACGCCTACGCCTATGAAACATACAACTTTACTGGTGCTATTCCTAACAATATATTAATCTTTTATTTTGCAATCCTTTTAGATATTGCACAAATAAATTACATTAAGTCACGTTACACAGGACATCTCTAGAAGATCTCTTCTAGCCAACCCTAGTTTAGTAAACGTAATCCGTATTTTATGCTCATCTCTATTCTGCTCACGGATTCTTTACGAGAAGTGACCGTTAAAATCCGTTAAATATTATACGCAGTGTATTGTTATTTCTAAGAAGAGTAGCCACTCCAATCTCTTTGATGTATGGAGTTTTACATAGAACCGTGTCAGTCCAGTAAACATAATATGAAATTATGTTTACCGTAAATTTGTTATTAGCGTTAGTTTCATCAATATTTTTTGTGTTATTTTAAGTGAATGTAAATATTGATCGGCGCCTTAACAGTGTTTTTCAGTAGCAGTTATTTAGTCGTGAGGTGAACACAATACATGTTGTTCTTACAGTGGTATTGACCCTTCCTGTTACTCAAATTGATTCGGGTTTTATTCCCGGATTTCTGTAATGGTGTTATTATGAATGTACGTAAACATTTGTGCCCATGTTTGAGTCTTTAATATTGTTTCTTACGAAAACACTATAAATAAATACCTACATTAAAACTAATCAATTTTATTAGAATAATTATTATTAACGGGATTATTACCATGTTTTTTGCTGTGTGTAAGTAACCGGTATGGTAACGATACGATACGATATAAAACATGGTAATAATCCCGTTAATAATAATGATTCTAATGTAAGTGACCATGATAGTTCAAAAAGTTATATTAATCACTTTTCTTTTAATCTACCCGCGTTTAAATTTACTTATTATATTATCGTGGTGTGTTCAGCAGTTGATTAGTATTTAGGCTAATGATGATGGTTTTATACTGACATTTCGAACCCTTTGCTTGGTCCGTGTTTGTTTTTTTTTTTTGACTCGTAAAAATTTATTTAGGCACATTTACGTCTGTATCCTTTTTCTAGTATCCCTATGGATACAGAGCATACTCTATGAAAGCTCTGCTAGCAAGTTATTTATTATACCAAGCTCTTTATAAATATATTCTGAATAAAATAATATTTTATAAATATCCTAAAAATCTGCACACAATAATTAGTATCATACACGATAGCCTAATTGGTAGAGCCGCAGAAGAAATAATAGAACATCATAGAGCATCTACTAACTACAGTGTGTTAGCGTGGCCTAACCCTTGCGGACTCGATATGTGTATTGTGGTTCAAGGTTCGCTTGTGGTTTTTTTTTTAAGGTACTACTTCAGAATAGTGTTTAGATAGATATTACTAAATGAGTAACATAGAATAGAGTACAAACATTTTTATTGTATGAAGAAAGAACTATAAAATTTGTTCTCAGTTTTCTTTTCATCATCATCAGCTCATTTTATGTCCCCATTGCTGGAGCACGAGCCATATCTATGGATGGATAGGGAGGATAGTTTTCTCTTATTTCCATCTAACTATATGATATAATTCGGCCTTAAATTCACATCAACACAAGTTTGTTACAAACCACGTCAGTTGCATAATTCAATCAGCATTTGCATTTTCCTTTCACTGTGTAGGAAACGGTATAAATTGCATTATGTATGTAAACAGTTGTAATTCCACTTCCATTTATTTAAGGTCAGAAACATAAGAATATGAAAATAAAGTGGTTTTAATTATTGTGCTCTAGCGGCCCGCTCGCGACTTCGTTCGCTTAAGTTAACACCCGTATCCTATAGAATTATATGCATGTATTATACATATAAACCTTCCTCTTGAATCACTCTATCTATTAAAGAAAACCGTATCAAAATCCGTTGTGTAGTTTTAAAGATCTAAGCATACATACACACACACATAGGGACAGCGGGAAGCGACTTTCTTTTATTTTTTGTAGTTATAGTGAAGTGTCATCCTATATCGCAGCGTTGCCAGACCTACGGATTTGTCCGTAGATCTACGGACTTTAGGTCTTGTCTACGGACATACGGATTTTAGTTGCAAATCTCCGATTTTTTTTTAAATTTTATCCACCCGACCTAAACATTAGTGTAAATATTCAAATTAAATAAAATTTTGCGTAAAACGAAACTTAACTCCAAAAAAAGGAAGACCTGCGACTTGCGTTTCGTTTTTAGTTATTTTGTCTGTAATGATTTCTCAAGATTTGGCAGTATGGCTCTGTACCATTGCCTTTCCCTTCGTATATTACAACTACTACTGTCAATGTCTTTTCCTTTGTCTTGGCGATTTTACTATATTTTTTTTCAATTTCTTTACCGGCAAATAACTTGGTCTAAGGTCAGTCCATCTCTAAATAGTCAGGTTAAGCTTTAAAAAATATCGGTAGATCTACGGATTTTTGTAGAGGCAATCTACGGACTTCTACAGATTTCTGAGCGTTGGCCCTACGGATTTTTAAAAATTGTAGCAATACTGCCATATCGTATTGTCTATTCGATTCAAGTGTTGAAACTATTATTTATTCTGTGGTTGAGTGCCATAACGCCTCGTTGGTCGAGTGGCTAAGCCCTCGGCCCGATACCCGAAGGTCCGGGGTTCAATTCCCAGGTCGGGCAAAGTGCGTTTCGGGTTTTTGATGCTTACCCCGGATTTGTGATCACCAACCCGCATTTGGCAAGCGTGGTGATTAAGCCAATACCCATCAATTGTAGCGATGACTTGATTTCAATGGTATTTCTTGACCTTTGCCCAGCAGTGGGACAGTATATAGGCTATTTACTTTACTTTGAGTGCCGATTCTTATTATTACACAAAAAATATGTACATTAATGTGTAAACATTTTATAACACTAGTTCTTGTTAATATTGAAATAGAGCTTATTTTTTCTTATCAGTTTATTTCTCTTTGCAGTTATTTTTTAATGTTAGTCCGTTAGTTTTTTTATAGATAGCTCGGCAAATGACTCTATCTCACCTGATGTAAGTGAAAATGAAGTCCAGACGCGAAGATAACTGGTGCAGCGTGAAAGCAAACGTAGCATCAGTTAACCTCACTCTGCCGGCCCACAAGGTGTTTCTTCACGCCTCTTTTGAAAGACGCCATATCATAGGAAGGAGAGAAAACGTGTGCTGGTAGACGATTCCATCTTTTGGAGGTGCGACAAAGAAATGAGTCACCAAATTTCTTTGTGCACGATGGGATATTGGAGACAGTGAAGCGGTGACTCCGAAGAGCAGCACGTGAACTCCTATGAAGGAAGGGAGAAGGTTGGATGAGGTCAAAGAGCTCATCAGAGCACTCGCCATGGTATAAGCGGTAAAACACGCTGAGTGACGCAAGATCTACGCAATTGCAGAGATTCTTTGTAATGTATATGTAACTGTAAACTTTATGTAGATATCTGTATGGCAATGTAAATGCAAAATTCAAAATAATAAATTATTTTATATATTAATTTATACTAGGGGTCTTACAAATAAACAAAGAATAAGCACCTAATAGTTATTTCGTGTTTTGTCTCTTTCACTCTAATTTGAAATGACGTTTACATGACAGAAACAAAACACGGAGTAACTATTCGGACCTTATTCTTTGTTTATTTGTAAGGCACTATGTGTTACTGTTACTATCAATAATTGATTATATTTTGGCGCTTTATTATAATGTAGCGCTCGCTAGTTATTGACAGAGTAGCCTCTTAATAGAAATGAAAATCGTTAGGAAATTTTCCATTTCTTAAGAAACTTCCTTGAAAGCTTTGAAGTTCTTGAAGTTTTCAGGAATCATTATTTTAATGATGATTTTAGGAATACTTCCAGAAGTATTTCAGATTTTTTCTAAAGTTTCGGAAACTATCCGGAATTATCATCTCATATCATACTCATCTCAAGTAGGTACTACTACACTGAAAACTGAAAAAAAAAACAAAAAATCCGTAATAATGTTTTCTAGGTATCTATCAAACTAAATTCTTCTGCAAAGAATTTTGCATTTTTTTTTGTCTATGTCAGCTAGAAGCCAACTTAAGTTTGCGGGTAATCAATCATGGTACTATTCTAAGAGCTTTTAAAAGTCATTTTTTTATACAACAGAAAAATCCTTTATTTCAATATCCCACACAATCTTCGAAGATCCATAATTTCCCAAACCAACAAACCAATTCAATAAAACTTTCTAGTGAACTTAAAAAACTGCATTGTGTTTTACATTATCTTGAAGAAGATCGATGGCTAACGCGCTCGGTCTGCGATAACTTTCATACAGGCTAGTCATCGGATGGGTGGCCAAAAACGTATCATCTCGAACTCCTTCGTGCTTCTTTAAGCACGTAAAGCTGTTGGTCCCGGCTGCATTAGCAGTCGTTAACAAACACCAATCCGCACTGTGCCCGCGTGGTGGTTTATGGCCCGTTCTCCGTATCTATCCATAAGAAAGGCTCGTATTCCGCAGTGTAGACATAAAACGAGCTGGTGACGATGTAATGATGATGATTATCATATAAATTCTTTGGTCAGTAGGTATTAACGTTTTCTCTCGTGCATTGGCAACATGAACTACAATAAAGCAAATTGGAATTTCCTGGTTCGTCAGGAAACTCTGTAACTAAGGCAGATAATGGCATTTTCCGTTAACAAGAGGTATCTCATTACCGTTAATAACCTTTAATTACTGCTTTACTAAAGGTAGGTTGTGAATGAATTAATAAATGAACGATAGAAAACTAACCTGTCTGTCGAATTTTTGAAGGGATTTTTATTATTGTCACCTGATAGATACTTTCGTCTACCTTCTGGACTGCAAACAATAATTAGTCCGACAAAAATCGGTAAAAACTCAGACATCGGCACCGTCTGCCACAAACGAAAGAAAAGAGTTTCAAGAAAAAAGTGCCTCGGTCATAGAAAGGTTCGAATCTAGCGCCTAGCTCGTCATATGCGAGTGTACATACGGAAGCAGAAATCAATCAATATTTTTGGATATTTGGTGGCAGCGCAGGGCAGACCGAGGTGGACCGCTCTTATTATCGGAGGCCAAGACCCAATTTGGGCAGGGTCGCTGCGCCAACCTAGTTAGTTAGTTTGCACTATAGGGTTTTCAGCAACTCTATTTCGCATAGAAACTTCTAAAATATAATTTGCTTGTAAAGTGAGGTTTCTGTTTAGAGCTGATAACTAATATGTTTTATATGTAGGTATATTTACCAGCTTACAGCTTGCTGCTGTGCGTGCTTTCATTTGCAAATGGCTGACAACTATATATATATATTTTCATGTTCTCTGAATGTATTCGCAAGAATATCATTGAAGGTAATAAAATGAATATTTTATGGGCAGTAGGGACCACTTTATAGGATTGGGACATACCCTGTTATGATATTGTGTTTGTGTAGTAAATAAATAATTTGCGTAGAGTACCTAGGTACATACCTGGAACTGACTCTATTCTTGAATCTCTATAACCCCAATATAAAGATGAAGTTTTCTCCTTTAATATTTAGAGCGATATTTCAGAAGTATTTTTAAGAACTAAGATCTGGGTAGGTAGTAGCTACCAAATGTTCGTTTTCGTTAATCAAAGTCAAAGTCAAGGTCAATTTGTATATATTAAAAGAAGGCAAACGAGCAGGCGGGTCACCTGATGGGAAGTAATCACCGGCCGCCCGCCGCCCATGGACACCCGCAAAACCAAAGAAATCGCAGATGCGTTGCCGGCCTTGAGGAAGGAGTTGGAACTTGAGCACATAATACATAATAGTATAAGTTCTTGAGGAGGAAGTAGGAATTGGGAGAAGGGAAGGGTGAGAGATGGGCCTCCGGTACTTTCACTCACCAGGCGAAACATAACAGCAACGAGTGCCATTGTTTCACGCCGATATTCTGTGAGAGGGTGGTATTACGGCGGGCGAACCGGCCCATTTTGTGCTGCAACGCAGCGTGGCTCTACCACTCAGACAGTGTCACTCATTTAGTACCACCCAGGTGTCACATGTAGGGTCTCAAGGGTAAACCTACGGACGCGAGTAACTTTAACCCCCCAAAATTTGATTTAACATAAGGCTTCACAGGCACTTAATGCGATTGAATGGCAAATAAAACTTTTACAAGTCACTGATAAGGTATGTCGTATATCTACTTACTTCCTCCCAGATTTTCAAGTAGGCTACAGTTTTATAAACAAAAATGAATCACCATTTTTATCTTATCACGATTTATCTCCGTTGTGATTTCAGTTGCACAAGATGTTTGTTCAGAGCTTGCTAGCAAAGATAATTTAGGAAAAGTGAGTTTTTCGATATTAGTATTCCATTATAACGCCTTGGTGGCCGAGTGGCAGAGCGCTCGACCCGGTACCCGAAGGTTCCGGGTTCAATTCCCAGTTGGGGTTCAAATTCAAAGTGTGTTTCGATTTTGTTTGCGATCACGGCAAGCGTAGCCGTAGTGGTTAAGCCAATACCCATCGATTTGATTTCAACGATGGAGGCCTTTGCCCAGCAGTGGGACAGATATGGGCTATTAACTTAACTTTACTTTATATAAATTAAATGTGTAACTGTTTTTAACCAAAATACTTTATTTTATTTGTCTAGGCAAGACGTTTCAGCTGAGTTTCTGGCGGTGTATAAAAGTTCCTAGGTGTGCCTAGGATATCTAAGAACCGCATACATACTAAATGTGCTTAGAACAAAAATAGCTTTCTTCTAAGTAGAATCCATAGTAGAATCTTTGCCTACCAATGACTAATGCTTTTAGTAAGAAGTTTGCGTAAAACATTTCAATTATACAAAAAATATAATTATATTTTTTAGTTTGTTAGTTTTTACTTTTTTTTAAATATTATATAAGTACCTCCTTGAAGAAAATAGGTAGGTATTTACCTCCAAGTAAAAAATACATCATTAAAAACAAAAAAGGGAGGTCTACATCAGCTTCGTGTCTACATGAATGTAATTTAAAAACTTAGATTTATTGTTTCTATCGTGCGAGTGGGGTTGTAAGTTTTGGTTCCCGGTTTCCTAGGTGATCCCGGTTTTTGTTGTGCTAAGCTATTGATCCTTTCCACTATCGTAACAGCGCATATATAATAAGGTGTTTTAGTGTTTTTTTTATGTTATTAGGACTACGATACTAGTTAATTTGAGTAGATTGAAACACGACTTGCATGAAAAACGCTTCGGGTGGCAGCCGAGTGGCACTAAGGGCTCTTTCAAATTAGGCGTTTCGTCACAGATTAGTTAATAGTTACGTTTCGTGTCGGACCGCTGCCTGCCGTGCGTTTTCATCGACAGCCGCACGCTTGTTTTAATATGAAACGCAGTGCAAACGCACCACAGCTGCGGTCCGACATAATTTGAAAGAGGCCTAAGTGTTCGCTTCACCGCCTGCCGTTGAGGATATACATACATACATACATACATCACGCCTTTTTCCCGGAGGGGTAGGCAGAGACCACCTCTTTCCACTTGCTGCGATCCTTACAGACTTCTTTCGCTTCATCCACATTCATTAGTCTCTTCATACACGCTCGTCGGTTTAGGGAACTCTTGACCTGACCTTTTTTAAGAACTTCCCCGATTTGATCCAGGTACTTGCGTCGAGGCCTTCCCCTACCAACATTTCCATCCATACTCGCCCTATATATACTTTTAGTCAGCCTGCTTTCCTTGATCCTCTCAACATGTCCGAACCATTTAAGCATTCCTTTTTCAACCCTAGTCACTATATCTTCTTTTACACCACAACGTTCCCCAATCACACTATTCTTTATCCTGTCACTTAGCTTGACTCCAATCATACTTCTTAACGCTCTCATTTCTACTGCATTTACTTTGCTTTCATGCTTCCTCTGCCATACCCAACTTTCACTGCCATACATCAGTGTTGGAACCAACACCCCTCCATGCATAGCCAGTCGGGCCTTATCGGATACCTTCTGACTGTTCATGAAGGCGTGCGACGCTCCATTCACCATGTTACCGGCATTTACTCTCCTTGCAATATCACTATCACACCTTCCATCTGCTGTAACCATCGATCCCAAATACACAAACTCTTTCACTTGCTCTACTTTTTCGCCTCCTATCAAAATGTAAAATAAATAAATCCTATCAAAATGTAAATAACAAAAAGACTGGACTTCTTGGCGGGAAAGTGAAGAGTCATGTATGCGGTTTTGTTTTGTTTTCTAAAATTTGTGTTATGTCGAATATTAATGTGAAATAATCGTGGATTATTATTAACCGTAAAATTGTTTGTGAGTGTGCATGAGTGTTGGCAAATGAAACAAAACAGTGCAACGTCACTTTTCAAATTCTCTGTCTTAGTAAAGCCCCACATCTTTACTGAGATACTCGAGGGGTTGAGGTGTATATCATTTCTCACTTCTCATTTCTACATTCATCATCATTATACAGGAAGGAAATTCTATTTATTTATTACTTGTAAGAAAAATTACTTTGACACTGGCTAAATGTGCTAATCGCACGAAGCCATCAATTAAACGAAAAAAAAGATTTTGTAGTAGTGGCGCATGAGTAAATAGATATTTACTCATGTGATAGTGGTAGGTAGTGGAAAAAGAAGGAGATAAGGAGATAAAGGAGATAATAATAATTTATTCAATATCTTTTACAAAATAAAACAAAATCTACATACAAATTCTTACTAACTAAGAAAAATACAAATCATGCCTGAACTAGGAAATCCTGTTTTTCAGGCGAGAAATTAGGGCTCAAATTAGGTCTCAAAACAATTCGATTGTTTTGAGACAGCGAGCTAGGATATTGAAAATTGTCTCTCGATAATACATAATTATTTTGCGTTTTTATTATAAAGCCTTACAAGGAAACACACCTAAGCATGCACATACCTATGATGAAACGCGCCCGGCCTGAGGGCTAGTGGTGAGTTTCATTCGCTATTCGATCACGTTTACGAAAACGAGAATTTGTATGGCAAAATTTTAACTCTTCTCGTATGTCGCCAGGAGGCGCTGCTTCAATGCCTTACCAATTTTCGTTTTCGTAAACGTAATCGAATCAATACGGATAGTAAACAAAACTAACATTAGGCACTCTGATATCACAGTACACAGCCACAGGGACCCTGGATTCCTTTGCCCAGTCGGGCCAAGTTCGTTTCGGTTTTTTGATGCATAGGTAGCCCGGATTAATCCCTAACCCGCATTTGGCAAGCGATATAAGTACCTAGTAATTATTTTTAAGACATTTTAAATAAATAGTGTGTGAAACCATGACAATTTAACTAAAAAAACGAAACTCTGACTGAAAGTAATTTAAAAAAAACACTTGAACACCTACCTATAATTAATTATGTTTACAAATAACTCATACTTGTTTCTACTAATTACAACCTATTTAAACTGGTATTAGATGTACCCTAATTAAATGTAGGTATCTAGGTAATCTAATTAGGTACTTTTTTAAGAGTACCTAAGCAAAAACAAGACCGTAACGCAAAGACCTACTATATTAAATCTCTTTGCCGTAAAGAAACGACGGAACGTGGAACTGGAAAAAGAGGGTGAATGAAACAAAATTAATCTATTTTTCTTTAGCATTCAGCTAAAGCTTTTTCATTAAACATGTTTTTGTTTCAACATTTCTAGGTACTTGTTATATTTTATCATATCTCTTGCAATAGGGTCCGTTATGTTTAAAAGAAAATTATTTTTGTATTAGGTAGGTCTTAGATAATTATTATAAAGATGAAGGTAGGTAGGTACTATGAATAAAACACTCTGTAGGTACATAGGTGTATGAAGGCTTTTTCTTGGGAAAATCCATGCTAACTACTTATTTAATAACTAAACGAGAAGAAATAATAAAGACAACGATGGCCGAGCTAAAAATATTTTATTTTTATTTGCATGGCTGTTGTTGATCTTGAAGAGTTCCACGTTCCACCCAACCATAGCACCCCCCACTGCCTCTTGATTTTTCTCTGTGGTAAAAGTTTTATTACTACTAATAATAATAATTCAAATAATGCAGAGATTCACAGTTTAAAAAATTCTTCTGACTGCATTCTGCAATCAGTTTTGCGATTTTATTATTTTTTCCTTGTAGTTAATTCCCGTTAAAATATTCCCATACACCACGGGTTAGCGTCCCGCGGGTCGGCCTAATCGAGCATGACTCGGGTCGGGCGGGCCTACAACTACATTGCGCGGCGGCGCGGCGGGCGAGGCAGACCGGTTAGTTGGTCAGTCACTGTTTTAGTTCTCAAACAACTGGCTTACCTTGCACATGTGTTTTCGAACGCTGAACGTGTGTTCAGTTACCGAACGAAAAAAAAAACTTGAAACGTCACCTCATCAGTCTTCACTCTAAAATTTCGACGTTTTTGGCGGCTCAGCAAGTAATATAGTCTTTTGAACTGTTTTTGGACATAAACAAAGCTGTGATTTTAATTAACCTTGTGAATACAGATAAATCAAAAAGTGCCGTTACCTACCAGTGTTACCGTATTTTCCGTTCTTAATTATTTTTAATGTTACAAGTGATGGGAACCAGTTAATAAATAAATAGTGAAAATGAAAGCTAATCTATTATCGCTTCGTTTACTTACAAAATAATCCGTGTTAGCAAATAAAGCAGCCGCCGCCAATTCACCAGTGACCTTAATCGAGCTATTGACGACGACCTAATCGAAAAATGACCTTCTAAATGAAGGAATCCTATCCTGATGACATTATGCTCTGTTTCGTCCAAGGTTTCGGTGATGGAGAGCAATACAACAAGAGTAGAGTGGACGAATGTGGTGTAGAAACTAGTCTAAAGTTGTCAAAGAAGAAACAGAATGGCAAAAGGGTATCCCTGCCAGTAACCAGTGAACAAACTGTCAGCCTCAGGCCGAAGAAGTGTGAAGGGTTAGTGACTGGGAAGTCACTGAGACTCAGTTCTGGTGAGCTGTCGAACCAGCAGGAGGTGAAAAGGAGCTTCAGTGACCGCTTCTCTGCTATTCCCGATGTGAGCGGAAAGAGACAGGCCAGAAAGCTCTTGACCATTAGAAAAACTTGGTAAATACTTTTGATCTTTGTTTTAACCATCAGTCTTTCAATGTCTAACTTGGTTTATATTTTTTTATTTAAATGTGTCTTCGTATTCTCGTCAGTTTGTGAATGTGCAAATGTAGGGTCTTTCGTTTCTATAAAAGCAAACGGGAATATCAAGCTTTTATCCTATCAAAATGAGCAGGATTTTTTAGGCATTTTGTAATTGTTTAAATAATTTAAAGAACTGATGATTTAGTAATATTAATTTTAAAAAAGGTAAACCTTATTTTAAGTGACTTTCCTGTTACTTTGTATATTTTCTATAGTAAACTAATTTAGGTACCTAAGGTTTAAAAACTACAGTAATGATTGTTCAGATTACTTTATTCAATAAAAGCAATTATTATAGTTCTTTTAAAATTAAGTTCATCATAATCTACTTTGATTTTTATAAAAAATACAAATTAGAAAAATCTAATCTAATACCTGTAAATGAGCAATTCTTGTATATGTATATAAATAATCTGAATCTCGGAAACGGCTCCAACGATTTTCATGAAATTTAGTATGCAAGGGGTTTGGGGGCGATAAATCGATCTAGCTAGGTTTCATTTTTAGAAAACATTGTTTTATCCGTAAAAAAAATACCAAGCAAAGCCAGCATGACTGATCATCCAAGTACTAATAATAAATACAACAAATTCTAGCTTCACATAAACTATGAATGTGAATGCATTTTTTGGAAAGAAGAACAGTTTGGTAAAATGGGTGATTTAATATTGCATTTTACTTTATTAACTAACATTGTTTTTTTTTGGTTCTATAATCTTGCCCACACAGCCCACACTACAAATCCGTTTAATGGCTTCAATTAATGTTACAATGCAAATAAAAAACTCTTAACATTACCTGTATGTTCACAGATTTGCTATCTTGCTTTATTATTATTTGTACTTGAATACACCCATTGCAAAAATTGCTAGTTTTAAAAACCGCAGGGTTTTGTCGTTAGGTCATGGCTTTGAATTAATGTTCAAACAATTTTGAATTTTGAATGTATTTCCATATATATCTATGGGCGTCTACCAAGGTGTGGTCCTGACCTAGCAGTTCCTGATTCGATTCTCAGCAATACATTTGTTTTTATACTTAACTCAGCAAATACTCCACTCCACCTGGAGTTCAGACACAAAAGAACTGGTTATTATACTAGGTTTAGTTTGTTAAAAATAGCTATAAGACCTATTGAAATTACCTTTCTTATTTTGTTCGCTGATTTCAATTTTAGGTCTTACTTAGTAGCATTGTTATATTTTTCAGTTAAGAGATAAGATAGCCAGTCTCTATGTGCCTCCAGAGTAGTTCAGAGACAATAATGAGACATCATAAGTTATTCCTGGTTTTACTTAAGTTATATTTGAAATAACATAGAAAAATTAAAGAAAATAAAATGAAAATATACTTTGTGTACACCATACAAAAAGACACCTACTAACAGAGGACAATACAAGAAGAAGTACAAATGGCGGCCTTATTGCCAAAAAGCGTTTTCTTCCAGGCAACCATCTGTGGAGCTTGAACAAAAATAAGTTAGAAAAAGTCCATCTATAGGTTGGATTTTTAGTTATTCAAAATCAAACCGTTAGCTCAAGGTCTTTCTTCTGTGCTCAGGGTCTCCTTAACATAGGTATAGGTCGCGCCAAACTTCTAGTCCCCTCTGAAGTTGGCGCGATTCGCGTCGCAGGCGTCAGTGCAGTAGGGCCTGACTGTACAGCTGCGCAACGAAGCAACTTCAGAGGGGACTAGAAGTTTGGCGCGACCTATACCTACCTAGATCTACTATTGTTTCTTCGCGACTCCGTGGCTAGGTAAAATCTACGTACGGAGCCCGACGGAGCCCCACGATTTCGTCGATCACTCAATGGAGTAAGCTGTCATTTTATAACCTTCATCGCGGCTGTAGATATACCCACGCCTGCCCATCGGACAAACACACAAAACAACAACAAAAAATACTGTCAAATTTCCTAGACCTTTATGTAATTAGCAATGATCGGAATAGGTAGAGCAATTTTATGTACTTGCGATACGTTGTATTAATATGGACATTCCCGAAATATTGTCGATAAACAATTTTGATGCTGTAGAAAGAGACAAAAACAAGTGTGTTCTTCTAGCGGCGGAGCCCGGTATTGTATTTTTTTGTTTCCAAAAGCCGTGTTGCGCGGCAAAATCGTGCGGCAACATCGCGCGTGTGCGCAATGGAAATTGGCACCGCGTCGCTAATGTAAGTTTGACAACGACGTCGTGGCGCCCACTGCCAATACGTAAGACAAGCCTTCTTTTATCATGTTTATAAAAAAAGTTTCAGTAAGAATCTCGCGGAATGTCCATATTAACATCAAGGTTTACGGTCAATGAACCAAAATAGCTCTACCTATTCCGATCATTGGTAATTAGGTAGGTATATGGCATGTGGTTGAAATGTTCATTATTGAAGAAATTTGATATTTTAATATTTTAATTTTAATAGGTATATTTGAATGAGTTTCGAATAGGTTATGTATGTACAGGCGTATATACCTAGGTACTATTAAATCTTAGTGGGTCTCTTAGCTGTCGTGATTATGCGAGTTCTACAGTAATAATTTGACGATGATGTTCAAACAAACTGACTGTAGAATAGAAATAGATAGATTATTTTTTATTGACAGCATAGGTACCTATAATTTTATTGATAGCATTGTACAAGGTGACTAAGTAGTAAGGACACGATCTGTGTAGACCGGTACCACTGGTACCTATTACTTGGTTCGCAACTAAAAGTTTAACTTACAATAGTGTTACGAAAACACAAATGTTGAAAAAATTTCCACGAGCGGAATTTGAACCTGCACCTGTGTTTTCGTAATTTCGCAACAAAACTTGCGTTAAAAATTATAAAAACAAAACAAAAACATTTTACAATAGTGTATCGGATAGACTAAAGCACAGATTAAATGATATTTAAATCTTATCACAAAATAAGAAAATTGCAGAAGGTTAGCTTCGTACAATGCGCTCGCGCAACGCACACTATACAACCACTGTCTATAGTTGTCTATACAACCACTGTCTATAGTTGTCTATACAACCACTGTCTATAGTTGTCTATACAACCACTCAAGGACACGGAATCCCCCAACAGCGGCGCTCAGACTACTCCGAGTCCGAGCTTTTCCGTGATTCGTGTCCGTCCAAGGGTCTATGTCTGAATTGCTCGAGTGCGGTATATGTTACCTGCCGTGAGTCTCCTTATTTGTGATTCTTTTGACAGCCCTAGTGCGCCTAGAGTGCCTAGTTTTATTTACCACTTGGTCACGTTAACGAAAACGAGTTTGTATGGCATTAAAACGTCTCCTGGTGACAAACGAAGTGAGTTGCAGTTCTGCCATACAAATTCTCGTTTTCGCTAACATGATCGAATGATAAATAAAAGAAGCACCACCACCTTTTCTTTCGTAGGGTTTACTATCTTTTAGTACTCGGATGAGGAGTTTTCCACTGTCCAAAAACAAAGGGTTTTTTCTACCTTCTTACGGATTCTAGCGGCGGGCGAGGATAAGCTCGCCTACTGCCTACTGCAATGCCTGCGAGTTCAATTTGTCATTCGATCATCGATCGTTATCAAAAAAGAGAATTTGTATTTCAAAATTTTATCTATCCTCGTGTATTACCAGCAGGTGCAACTGCTTCAATGCCTGCCTTTAGAAGTGCAGAGCATTTTATATATGCGTATAAGACCATAATATTTATTATTATTTATTATTTGGAGGGAAAACACACTAGCAGCTCAATGGGCTGATGCGATGACCTATAATGTGAATATAAACATTTTTTAATAATATGTTTCTTTAATAATATATTATTTATACTATATTTTATATGTCATCCATCATAACCTATAATAATCTTATTACACATAGGTATTAGAATGCTGTTAGTGTCTCACATAAATAAATAAGTAGTTCCATACAGGAAAGAGGCAGGGTCGTGTCCAGTCGGTTATTTTTTTAACATATCTAAAATACACAATATCAATATCGGACCTACTTTAAAAGAATATGCGTTAGGCACATCCCTGCACCCAGGGAGACGCAAATAGTTATAGATATTAGTGGTAGCCCAGTGGTCAAAATTCGAACGTAATTTACAAAATATACAATGCGTATACAATGTAATGTAAAACGTATGTATTGTACATTAAATTTATCTTTCGAGACTCCTTCTCCATATAAACATTAACAATACCAAATCTTGCACTCCTCCGTGCGCGAAATGTGCTTAAAAAAGGGGAACCAAGTTTTCGCTTCACGTTATAAGATTGTCACTAAATAATTTTATTGAGCAGATTATGCCACTAAAATAGCAGACACCATTCAATATTCACTATCGCCTTCAAAAACAGCACGGTACGCACGCACGGATTCATAAAACACTTTTATGAATATGCGTACGTACGCGCGTTCTGAATGTCGCAACGTAGTATGATAGTTTCTCGCTGTATGATGCCGACCTACTTTTTGCTAGTACAGAAATAACTAGCCGTTGTTAAAGCCAGGATGCACTGTGTTGCATGCTTTTAGATGCACACCAAAGCCATTACCAATACTCAATAGCTAGTTATAGCTTAAAATGTTATGTTATCAGGTTCACTGTCCAAAGAGTTGCATGCTTTTAGATGTACACCAAAACCATAACCAATACTCAATAGCTAGTTATAGCTTAAAATGTTATGTTATCAAGGTCACTGTCCAAGGAGTTGCATGCTTTTAGATGCACACCAAAGCCATTACCAATACTCAATAGCTATTATAGCTTAAAATGTTATGTTATCAGGGTCACTGTCCAAGGAGTTGCATGCTTTTAGATGCACACCAAAACCATTACCAATACTCAATAGCTAGTTATAGCTTAAAATGTTGTGTTATCAGGTTCACTGTCCAAAGAGTACCGTATATTTAAGGTTTCTATTTTCTCTTAACATCAGGTGAAGTCGAGTTATTTGTCGTGCATTCTATAAAAAAAAAGGATAGTATATTATTATGTCTGCGGGACAGAAAACAGTTAAAGAAAATGTAAATATTTTGTATCTTAATTAGGCCTTACCACAGAATACATAATAGTACAAGTCATTACCCATCAATTGTAGCGATGACTTGATTTCAATGATGGAGGCCTTTGCCCAGCAGTGGGACAATCATAGGCTGTTTACTTTACTTTTTGTATCTAAACTATGTTAAATTTACTTTCTTTGATTTGTTGCCTTTTTAAGGATCGCTAACAGATAATACACAAATTACTACAACAGCTAACAAAACGATTGTATGGTATGAATCAATCATTAAAAAAATCGATTAAAGATTCAATATGACGAGACACAGGATTCAATCAAATCTTTTGTTATAAACTTTTATTATCTCAGTAGGTACCCTAAATTATATTATTTTTTGAAAAACGGTTCCAAAATAAACCACTCTAATAAGTAATCAATATTAACTAACGATTTTAGCACATGCAAGTGTGAACATTGGTGATGATGTCATTATAACGTAGGGTTGTGAGCTCTTTTATACAATACATACTTATTTGGTATTTTTCAACTATCCACACAAAAAATCAAATCTTTGTTGAAACATTGTGTAAAATTGCAAAAATAAAATAGAAATTTAAAAAAAACTAGAAATTTTAAGAGACGATATACTTACCATGACAGCGATATAAGGAGACCTATCCGTATATTGTACATATAGGTATATTTTTATAACAGTACCTAGTAATATTCTAAATACAGTGCGATACCATATTTTATAATAGTATTGGCAACCCTTTTTTTTTTTTTTTTGTCCCAGGGGATGTCATTACGACTACCGGAGCCTTGAAGAGGCACCCGGTTATGTGGGACTCACCCGTCCGCCTTTCCGCACCCACTGACAAGGCGAGAAGCCTCAAGTCAGCTGCCGGGAAGAAGTCCCGGCTGGGAGGGCGAGACGGAGGGGGATACCCACTAAACCCCTGGGGGACGGCAATCCGAGCACTAAATAAGGCGACAACCACGGTATACGTCCTGTGGAGGATTAAAGCCGCGGAGTATTGGCAACCCTACCACAACGCTCCAACGACGGAGAGAAGTTCCTAATTTGTCGTGGGTGGCGAGTGGCGGCTGTTCCGATCACCTACGACATATGGAGTTATTCGATATACAGCTTTAAATATTAGAGATTGGAAGACATACAAGTTTAAAATATTTATCACCTTTATTGTGTTTTCCTCGCCTCGGTGGCTGACTGGCAAAAGCGCTCAGGAGGCTTACCACAAGCTCATATAGCAGTATAATTGCAGTTGTGAAAGCGAGACGCGTGTAGCGGCGAATATACTCGCGACTCTTTTCCACAACTGCAATAATACTGCTATAAGAGCTCATAGTAGGGGCACAGCTCGATACCTGAAAGGCTCGGGTCGGGCAGTGTTTCGGATTCTTCGATGCATAGCGAGACTGCGAGAGTCTGTGATCACTAACCCGCATTTGGCAAGCGTGGTGATTAAGCCAATACCTATCAGTTGTAATGGAGGGAGACCTTTGCCCAGCCTTGGGACAGCCGTAGGTTAGTAATGCATCTGTGATTCCTCTGGGGTTGCGGAGGAAACCCGCTAGCTCGTTTGCGAACTCTCACATAAAAAAAAAAAACAAAAAAAAAGTTTTTTACATCTTATCAAAGAAACAGCAGTTCTCACCAAATAAATACTGATGGTGAATGATGCTGAATAATACACTACTAATTAAAATACGTTCAGTGACGCTCACCCACCTCGTAAGAAGTAACCATAGGTTAGTTCATGGGTTTTTTGCGTTCCGAGTTTTGGGCTCTCAAGAGGAACGATAATACGAGAGCAAGATCCTACGTTAACATTCAAACCAACATAATAACAGTCTTTTGTTTTTTGCTCGCAAAAATTCGCAGGCCTTCTCTTTCTACGCTCTAAGATAACGAATTTGCGGAGTTCAACGATCTGAATGTTCACAACAAATATAACATATAACAAGGTATAATGGTGATTGTTGTGAAGCCCACACCGCTATCCCCAAGAATGGTTTCATTTGTACAAATACTTACACAGAGCAGTTGGCACGTGGGGATACGCATAGTGTTCTATTTAAGAGGAGCTCGATGGCACAGTGGTTAGCGCGCTCGGTCAGCTCTTGCTAAGGCTATGCAACTTTCGCAAATTGTCAATTTGTTCTTTTTAGGTACCCGGAATCTGTACTGTTACTGATTTGTAAACAATCCAATACTTGTCCATGTTACGTTGTAACGTGTTGGTATTCACCTTGACACCTTGCCTAGTTGTTAATTGGGTCATGATAAACAAAGACAATTACCTATTTTTGTTAAGGAAACCAGTTTCCTTTTCCTTGCGTAGTGTTTTTCAATCTCATTTGCTACCGCAACGCACACAATAATAATAAAAAGTAACGCCAAAAGTCCGTAAGCCGTATGCTCAATTGGTCAACAAGGTAACAAGTAACAGAGGTAGGTTTTTCTGAAACTACCGAACTGATTCTAAAAAGTAGTAATAGGCTACATTTTTATCTCGGAAAAACATTTTATTTCATCAGAAAATTACGGTAGGTGAAACGCAGGCGAGCCCGGCTGCCGAAGCTAGTTTAAACTAAATAGAGAGTGGTTAAAAGTTAAAATGGTATTACTACTTTTGTTTGTTTTTTTTGCAATTCATGTGTTGTTTTTTACATAAACTAAGGTTACTTGCGATCTCTGTACCACATTTTATTTAGATAAATACCGGTTTATATCGGTTAGAGAATAACATGAAAAGTACCTAATGGTACTTTTAATATTATGATCAGGTCATGATTGATCTGATACCAAAATAGATTCAGGAACATAAGGGTATGGAACGGACCACCCTGAAGAAGTTTTAATTAATGATAGACAGCAAAAACAATTTCTTGCGAAGTCTCTGATTAACGTGACTTTGCAGTTTTTGTTTCATCATCATCAATTTAATATGTTTTCTTGTATCTGCAATGTTCTATATTATATATTGCTGACCATTAACCAATATGAGTAGGTATAGAGACTTATTAGTATTAGTCATAGTAAAATAATACCGATTGCAAAAAACGCAGGAGCAAGCAACTAGCAACAACGCAAACAAATTTAATATTTAAAGAGGAGAAAAACGGCGAGACGACATTTCAGCGGGCTGGTTAGAACCACGATAGCTCAATTGGGAGAGTACCTGACCCGGTTTATCAGAAGGGTGCAGGTTCAAATCCTGCTCGTGGAATTTTTTTTCAACATTTGTGTTTTTGTAATTTGTTTCGCAACAAAATTTGCTTAAAAATTATTTAAACATTTTAAAGAGGAGGTTGGTAGTGCAGCTGTTTACACGTTCTAGTTGCGATCTTGCAAGTTAAGCAATTTTCGCAATGTCGTGTCACCGAATAAGTGACCAAATGGAAATATCTCTTACTCTTCTGTGCTTTGGAAGGCACATTAAGCCGTTGGCATGTCATTCTGCATTTGCTTGTTTGATATCCCTGTGTCATTTTTCATTCATGATTTTCATGTGAGAATTGCCAGCTCTTCTCGGTCGAAGACTCTCTCATAATCCGAACTGGTGGTAGATTCAGTTTAGTCTAAACAAATTTTTCAGTTTTTTGATTTATATTTTTGACGTCAATAAGTTCCTGTGAAGGCTTATGTTGAATAAAATGATTTGACTTTGACTTTGAATATTTGTGCCCGGCTGTGGGACGTTTATAAAGGCGTATGTTTATGAACCACTCTAATATTATAAAGATGTAAAATTTGTTTGTTTGTTTTGGTAATCTCTGGAACTTCACCACCATTTACCACCATCTTATCTAAATATGTCGCCATAACATCAACGTTTGTAGCATTGTGTGTTCTGGCTTCAAGAGGTAAATAGCCAGCGCCTTGGTAGTTGAGGTTTCCTGGTGAAGTCGGCTTCCACCGTCGGACTGTGTTATCATCACTTAACATCAGATGAGACGAAGGTCAATTTTTTTGCTACCTGTAAGGAATAATAAGAATAAAAATGTAATATATCTTCTCTTTTAAGTTTTTTACTTTGATCCCTCTACCCAACCAAAAGATTGGCGCCAGATGGCCCTGCGCAAGTAAAACTTGGGACAGTAAAACAGGGGACCATCTGCGTCAGATCATAATGCCGGATTATAGAACCCGCCGAAGCACATTCTTCATCCGGGTCTCATAAGACTAGTGTCTCAAGACAGTCGCCTCATCGACACGTATAGTCCACTCCCTATTTTCCAGATAGGTGACTAGAAATACGCGCGTACTTCCTGTTGTACCAAGAGCACAACTCGCAGTTACCACTGCAGAATAAGTAGTAATCTTCGGAACTATTGAACCAATTATAAAAACTAATACATTTCTTCACTATATTAATATAGGCTGTATTTTGTTTTAATATACACTAAATATTACGCCACGGGATATTGACGAAGTCGCGGGCAGCTGCTAGTTTTCAATATGAGAACTTCTTTAGAATGTCTGATGCAATTTTATTGTGAGCCCAAACTAAGAAATTTACGAATATTGGATTACGATTTAAGGCTTCTCTTTGACCTGAATATATATAAACTATTTAACGGGTGTCATTACACTAACACACTTATCCTAAATCATGAAGGTTGCTTGGCAAATTAACTATGTTGTATTAAAATAAAATAAAACGTATTTTTCGATATTTTTAGTCTTACTATTTTTATTTATTTTTTTATTTGTATTCGGGAGTCTTGCAGCAAAATAGTCCAGTACTTAAACATAATTATTCATAAATATGGCTTTGCTAACAACAAGTCTCTAAAAAACTATTCATAAATAATGCAGAAATAATTACTTATAATATGAAAATATCATGGTATCTTCGACAATATAAATTTATTCCTATGACGCCCAACGAGTTGCGTCCCAAGAAAAATCCTGATGATAAAAAAAACACAATATTTTTTCGACACGAAACACATTTTTTTTTTTTTACAGAATTAAGAAAATAATATTTACCTTTATTATACGAACATTGGTAAATGAGATTAATAATGAAAACATGAGTAAAATAATGAGTCTGTGTTTACCTTAATTAGTGACACCATTTAACCTACTCATTTCTGTAACCTAAAAAGTGGTTATTAACACTCAATTGATAAAAATCAGTAATAAGGCCTCATACAACTTTATAAAAACCCCTTCGTTTCGGTAAGTTTTTATTTTATTTTTTTATGCCTTATAAGACAAAGTTTTTGGGAACACAGACGATGCTAAAAAGTTTTTCTATTAATTAACCAGTGAACTATCGTTAGCATTTAGTATTATTGAACACTAGCAATCGCCCTCAACCTCGTCTGCGTAAACATCCATTTCCGTGATGCCGTAGTAATTTCCAAAAATCCCGTCTTATTGTAAATCATAAAAGCAACACTGCAAAATTTAAACTTTCTAGGTCTCTAGAATTTACTTTGCTGGACGTTGATGAGTCAGTCAGAGATTAAGTGAGATTTATTAGTTTTAATTTATCAACCACACTTTTGGTGACACAAAATATTTATTAAAATGTGGGACGAAAAAGCGGAACCAAACAGGAAATTCCAAATTGGTTGTACGTGATAATAATTTGTCTTTATCATTAACGCCATCAAGGCCATCGTACTATACGTGACTAACATCCTGTTGAGTTCAATTCGACCGACTGGCGACATAGCTCTTTGATATGCCGGTCCTTCCGAAATCGGTTGGTTAGTTCTTTATGTAGCCCGTTATAGTTCAGAGGCTCAGCTTGTATGGCAGTTGGCAGTTCTCCAAAACCTACTGTTTTTGGCTCGCGCAACACTGCGTCTAAAACTCCTCTTTGCTAAGATTAGTATTACTCTAAATATGGAAGCTTCTGTCAATGCCCTTAATGGGGTTTGAGTTTCTATTGTTATCAGCTGTTGTATTCATACTAAAGTTTCCAAACCAATAGTTAAAGTCAAGACTATTTAAAAATGCTTCTTTTTTGTAAAGACTTATTGATGCGCTTATTATTATCTATATACATAATGACTTGTCCTGACTGATTCATCATCGCCGAGTCTAACCCGATGAAAATAATTAGATGAAATTTAGACTGTAGGCTAATCGAGTGACGTAACCTGCCACTAAGAAAAGATTTTACGGAATTCATACCCTAAGAGTTCAAATGGGGGGTGAAAATTTTTATGAAAGTCCGTCAGTTTTGAGGTAAAATACAAGAAAATTAGTATTTAGCTTTTTGAAAAGAAATAAAGAATGACGTGTCTCAGGAATTTTGTTTATTTTCTTTTAAAGGAGTAAAAAAAGAAGTTTTTTTTGAGAAATCGTTATTTTTGAAGTAATAACTATAAAAATTAATAATTTAATCGATCTATAGATTTTTCAATAAAAATAAAGAATGACGTGTTTTAGCATTTTTCGAAAAACCTCCCCTAAAGAGGTGAAATAAAGGTGGAAGTTTGAACGGAAAAGTGTTATTTTTAAAGAAACTATGAAGAGTTTCAGGATTATCCCTATAGATTTTGACGGGTTTTGACTTTTATTATAAACAATCACTATTCCACGTGAGCAAAGCCGCGAGAAATAGCTAGTTATTGATAAAAAATCCCGTTAAGCTATCCGAAAAGCTAACGTGCTTGTAGTCAGATATTCACGTCAGTAGCCTAACGGAGACATGGGATTTAATCACCATTTTGCTTTTTCAGCTGCCTGAGCATTATCAAATCGACTAACAACGCTTCTGAGATAAAAAACTTTTTTTTACTATTTCTTACGTCATTTGAAAAGGATCAGAAAGATTCTCGAACAAGAATTTTACAGCCAGTAAAATTGGAGTGAAATACGGTACTGGCAATGGCAATTCATTCTTACTATAATGTGGTCTTGGGAGATCTGCGTATTGTGAAAAATCGTTTTATAAATCAGTTTGGCGTTAATTAAACCTATTTCACGTGAGACTCATTAAATGTTCTCTATCCACGTTTGATGTTAGCCAAAGCTGCGTCGAACTCACAGATGTGTCAGCGGTGGTGTTTTCTAATATCGCATCCATTTTTTTCTACGTGGCATTGAAATTTGTGAATGATATATGCAGGTGAGTCGATAAAATTTTTGAGGAAATGAATGGGGAAGTTCGAAACTAAAAGATTAAGGATATTTGTAATACAGGGTGCTTGGTAATTACTGTATAATCCCAAATAGGGCAGTTGCACAGGGCGTAGAGCCCTAGAGAATTAAAAACATACCTGAAAAGCACCTACATTGTTCTTGTTCGTCAACCTCATGTCCAAACGAAACAGAAGTCAAAACAGGGGGTCGACCGCCTAACTCTCTCGCTTTCGATCTCTTTGAAGGCGAGGCGAGGAGGAGGCGTCATCTTGTCATTTCGAAAGCAATATGAAAGAAATATCGAAAGCTATAGGCTATAGCTTTCGATATTATTCGATATTATGTTAGAAAGCGAGGCGAGGGCCTCGCTTTCAAAGCGATCGAAAGCGAGAGTGTTAGGCGTTTGGGGGGCTGGTCAGGGTTGAACAAAAATAATGTAATAAAATAAATTTGAGTTTTTGTATGGAAAAGTAAATCTTCATAAATATGATTTTGCATGTTATCACCGTGCTATTTATATTTGTTTACATGGTTATGTTTCGGGGTTATACATATATTACCAATCAGTCTGTATAAAACCAAATCGTCGATGAAAACAAATTATAACTCTTAATACTATGAATCCAAAGTATATAAAAGCGAGGTACTACTGACCGACTGACTAATCTTTAAATATCAGGAACTTAAAACTAGGCAAGTGATCTCCTTACAGGGTTGTAGACCTCCACTAAGAAAAGATTTGTTGAAAATAAAAGTTGTTTTATCAAAATAAGTGAATAATCAACACGCTAGGCATATTATTTCTCATATATTATATCACATAACACAAATATAGCATAGTATAAAAAATAAAATATTGTGAATTTATATTTGCTTCCCGTATTTTACTTACAATTTCACCATATACGTGGAATAGGTGGTACTTCCTTGTAATACCTGAAAAAACGTGTTAATAATTAAAATTGACCGAAACCCGATATATAAGGCTGCGAAATGTTGTGGGTTAAGAAAAGTCTTAATTGCGGCAAGTCATCTTAGAAATCAAGGACCGCTTAATGTAAATTAGAGGAATTGTTAAAGATTTTTAACCGACCTTGTAAAGCGTTTTCAATTCGTCTGTCTGTATATTTTTTTTTAGGGTTGTATTTAATCGATCACCAAACTAACCTAACATAACCCACAAAAATACTAAGTTAGCACCTAAAAATACAAATTTAGCACCTAAACTACTATTTAGTTAGATGCGAACTTAGCATTTTAGGTGCTAGCCTACTATTTTTTTGTGGATCAATTTATTATTTCTTATTTTTTTATATGTCTGAAAGTGCATATGATTTAGATGATTCTTCTTAGATTAAAAGATTTTTTATATATCTTATGTTCGACATTACCAACATGGCAATACAATTTGTAGGTCATATTACAGTCATACCTGTTCAAAATTATTGTGGTTGACCATGTAGATGTAGATATATATTTTTTCCAGCAGCGCTCTGTTAGAACTGGATGATTGATATGATAATAGAACATCATACGACTGAGTGTCCCGCCCACTATTAATTGAGTCACCTTTTCTAACGGCCTCACATAAATAGTTGGGCCTTATGCCATTGTAATAAATGTCATATTGTGTATGTACAATCAAGTGCTGTATAAGTTTGACACGTATGTATACGTTCTTTTTTCCATGCTAATAAAGTTAAATAGAATTAAACTAATTTCTCAAGTTTTTCTCTGAATCTGGCTGTAGGTAGGTACTAGATTTTAACCGTTTACCATATAGGACCTAAAGTACGTTTTTCGGTACCATTATTTTATAGTACCTATCATAAAAGAAAACTGCGTTAACGTCATAAAAGTAAGTACCTAACTCTTGTATGCTTATCAAATTCTGACTATCTATCTAAAAAAATAATAAACTTATCAACGCAACAAAACATCTGCACGGACATAATCTGTTGAGTGTTTTTATCTATTATGTGTGACTAAATAAAAATAGCTTGAAAGCAACAAAATTATTTTATTTGTAAACTACGCCGAATTTATCTTGATTAAAAATCAATTTTTCACAGTTTTAGGTATAGAAAAGTTTTACATGCTCATTTTTAACTTTTTCGCTAAAAGCAATTACTTACTTAAACTTTATGAACAAGAAAATGTTGGATTTAGGCATGAAAGTACATGAAGAGCACATTCTTAGGCTGATTCACTGTCTTTTAGTCTTCATTTAGTTTTCGTTATGGTTATCCTATAATGTAGGATGACATCATGCTGAGTGGGCACTATTAGTGCCACTTATTGAAAACTTTATATATTTCTGTCACTAATAAACGTTATTCTATTCTATTTTATTTCCTGTTCGAATTGATGCTACAGATATTTCATTTATTTTATAACAGTCTTGTATGGCTAGTTTCATCCGAATCTGTGTGAATTAACAGACTTCATATAATATGAAGAGAAATAGTTGTCGACCGTGGATGGCCTTTACAACGTAACCGGGTTTTTAGACGCTGCAAAAGTCCCGTTTTTTTAAAGCCACAATAACTATACTGAAATTCGACAACGACATTGAAGCAGGTCCAGGTAAGTTTTTTTGTAAGGAATCTCAAAAATTACTACCGTTGCGTATGAAAGTATTGCTGTCTGCTGGCATGAACGTTGTTAAAAGTCTGTAGAAGTACATTATGTACTAAACTTAAATACAAATAAATAAATAAAATAAATAAATAAATGTTCCCCACACTCACACCAATTATCTAGCCCCAAGAAAAGCTTCCTTAAGAAACTCGCTATATGGTTAACTAGACAACGGATAAACATACTTAATATACTTAAATTCATACTTATTATCAGTGATCGGAATAGGTAGAGCAATTTTTTGTACTTGCCATATGTTGTATTAATATGGACATTCCCGAAATATTGTCGATAAACAATTTGAATGCTGTAGAAAGAGACAAAAACAAGTGCGTTCTTCTAGCGGCGGAGCCCGCTATTGTATTTTTTTGTTTCCAAAAGCCGTGTTGCGCGGCAAAATCGTGCGGCAACATTGCGCGTGTGCGCAATGGAAATTGTCAACGCGTCGCTAATCTAAGTTTGACAACGTCGTGGCGCCCACTGCTAATACGTAAGACAAGCCTTCTTTTATCATGTTTATAAAAAAAAGTTTCAGTTAGAATCTCGCGTAATGTCCATATTAACATCATCGTTTACAGTCAATGAACCAAAATAGCTCTACCTATTCCGATCACTGCTTATTATACATAGGAAACACCCAGACCCGAAACAATATAGAAAAACAGGTATTTCTAAATTGATTCGACGGGGGATCGAACCCGGGACCTCAGAGATAGCGACACCATGAAAACCGGTGTGCAAGCCTCTCGACTAAGGAGGTCGTCAAAAAAAAATAACAAAACAACATTAAGAAACAAGACAGGTAGTATCTTAAGGGAAACATAAACGTTACTACCGTCTCGTATAAAAGGCGGCAGTGTATTTTATACATTCTGGCGGCATGCACTTAGTAAGAGTAGAATTCGGGATTATGGGTAGGGAAGTTACAAAGATGTTTTGAATGAGATCCACAAGGTTATCAATACCGCAGACTAATAATTTAAAGCCATTTAACATTAGCAAATTTCAAAGCTCCAATTCTTTCTAATATATAAGCCGATTTGAATTTAACTTTCTATGCTTAAGAGAAATACAGAGATGTTGATAGTTTATAGAAAACATAAAAAACTTTTTGACGTGAAATTATGCGTTGGCAACTTTCCATAGTCGGACTTAGATTAAAACGATTATTTTTTCAAAGTTTTTCACCCATAATAATTTTATAGTATGGTGAAATTCACTGACCTTACGAACCCTCCTTGAGGTGAGAAGGCTTTGTCGTTCAGCGGCACCAGAAGAGGTGATGAACGCAGTCCTTGGGGTAGCTTGATGAAGTACTTCACGCTGCTCGGGATGAGAACACCTTTATGAAACACGGAAATTTTAAAATTTATTTTGATAACTCTTTACTTTTATTTTTCTGCAAAAAGAAACGACCTTTGAATATTCAAATACTAAGCGATGTATTCAATCTTAGGGGTCTCAGTGTTGTTTTTTATAACAAAAAAAATCGAAAACTTATTATTTTTTACAGAGAGTTCAGACGAGGTTATTTGACTTTTGTTTTTTTCCCGGTTCAACCTGTTTTCTTGTAGTTTTTGTTAGATTGGTAATGGCTTTTTTACGTCTTCTCACAGTAAGTCAGTAACGTTTCTTTAATTATAATAATAATAGTAAATTACCTTTCCTAATCTTATGGTATTCACATATCTATGTATTGTTAGAATTCTTAATTACTAGTCATGTATACAACTAGTTGTAAAATAACAATATACTAATCTAGACATTGAGTTAAGGTGATTGAAGAAATCTTTATCTTAGTTTATAACGGTACATAGAGAGTATTGTGAGTATCATCGATATATTTGCACAAAAGATCCCGATGGGTCGAAGTGCCACTGCAAGAGGGAAACCTCAGCAGGCCCCACTAAGATAAGATCATCGATATATTCCGTAATTCGATCAGAATTGCGGAAATATATTTCCACATGACCGCGATGGCGCTCGTGGGAACCAAGTAACCGGTTAAAACTGGTATCGCTTGACCGTACACAATCATTCATTATGTGTCAGAAATATTGTTAAAGTAAAGTGCTAAATGTACTAACCGTTAGCGTCGTATCTGTACTTGCGCAAGAGCGACTGCATAGTTGGATTTTGCATATTCGACAACACGACAATGGAACACGGCTGGAATGTTTAAAAAAATAATAATTAATGCGTTCCATTACGACTGTCCTTTGTTTTTGACTTCAAATGATCTCTAGGTATACCTTTTTGTTTTTTTCCTTAGTCAATTTTGGAGCTTCGTATTCATCAGCGTCGTCGTAATTTTTAATGGCCAGTACTTTGTCACTGGGCAAATCCTCGGACTCGTCCACCTGCGTATCGTCCACATAAGTAGGCACTGTCACGTAGTTCACTGATAGCATTCGCTGAAAGAAAACATTATGTACCTTATTATGTTTGTATATAGTATTAAAATCGTTTTTTTTAACTACTAGTCTGATAAATGATATTACATTTTCCACACACATAATTTTTATCATCAGACATATCAATAATATATTAAGCTTCATGACTTATTGCCTCTACTTGTCCTGATGAAATGATGGACATTATGGACGGTGCTGGACGCGATTCATAAACATAGACTCATATTTGCCTTAATTTGAGAGTTCCGTTTCAAACACATCGCTATGTTTTGAAATATTAATGTACCTACCAACTTTGATCAGAGTGCGGTGCAGTACTAGTTATTATATCTACCGGAAGAGAGGTGCCAAACAATACAATCTAAAGCAAGAAATGTAGATTATTCGACTTTAAAGTAGGTAGGTACGTATTCGATTTTCTCATAATGTCTAATAAATATTTCATACTATAAGACTTCGATCGGACGTCATTCCTAGATAATGACTCAGTGTCAGTACTTTCTAATAACAACTGCATGTGCTGTTCTCAAGAGAAAATTGACAGGCTTTATTAAAGAGTGAACTGAAGGTCATTAAAAATGTAGTCTATCATTAGTGCAATACCTAGATGGCGAGATTACTAAAAGAAAATAGATAAATGCAAGTATTTTACTAGAAATCAAGTAGGTACAGTCAAGGGCATAAATATATATACGTTCCCAAGGCGTCAAAAATATATAGATATATGGCTTGGGTTTTGTTCTTATGTATCTGAGAGTTGCGTGTATAGATATTGATGGCTTCCTATTTGCCTACATATATTTGCCTGACACTATACATTTATTTATGGCCATGTAAATGTCTAGATCTTTTTGACTAATAAAATGATCACATATTTTTGACCGGATTACCGTACAGATATTTCTGGTTAATCAACTGTACAGATATTTTTGACGCCTTGGGAACGTATATATATTTATGCCCTTGACTGTACTATTTTTAATTGTTGTGTGCTGTTGTGAAGTTTTAATTCTACCAACTGTAGAGACTGGTAGATCGTAGACAGTTTGTTTGAACTTATATTGGCAAATGAATTTTGTCTTATTGGATGACATTGTGGTCTGCTAGGATAGCGTGTATAATACAATCATTTTGAATATGGATTGCAATTGATTGTTTTCTCTTGTATCAAAGGTGACTTTTCATTTGGTCGAGCGATAGTTTATGGGATAAATAAGTTTTATCCGACAACGATTGAAAAAATTGTGTAAACTAAGATGATTTATAATAATTGTAATGCTGATACTTGCCATTTATTACTAGACATCGGATTATATATGCACTATCAAAATGCCGAAATATGCATGCAAATATGCACAATCAAAAACTATTTATTATAAGAATTTACGTTTATTTTCACATTATGACATTATATTATACATAGATTAATATTAGTTACATAGGTATATTTAAATATAAATTATTATTATGATCAATGATATGATACCTCTAATATAATTTATCTTGTCATATAATAAACTATAAATTATGCACAAGAATTATACTTAGGTATAGGTATTTATTATAATTCTTGTAACAATAAACAATAACATATTTTTCCAAGTTTTCTGCAGCAAACTTGTGACGTTTGTCACTTAATATTGATTTATAGGCTGAAAATGACCTTTTGACGTCAACTGACGTTACCGGACAGAACTTGAAATTTGGCGCAATTTCTGCAGATACATCTTCGGGCAGAGTTGGTCCGGTGCCGTTGTTAAATAAATGCGTAAATTTTCTTTATTCCTTCAAGACCGGGGTTTTTATACAAAACTGCATTTAATTTGCCACGAACCTTTTGCGATAGTGAACTCGGAAGGACGTTACTCTGTTCCTAACACGTATAACTACTGACCGTAATTTTATTAAGGCTGCACTGATTGTATCCTTAGCAATGAAAAATTAAAAAGATAGAATGTGACTTTGGATTGGCATTGACAGATGTCGGCCGGATTAAAGACAAACAATACGTGTGTGTCAAATACATATGCGTGTGTGTCAAATACATGGTAGTATGTGTAATGTTGTTTTTGTTGATTTAATGTATTTTTTAAGCATAATTTAAAAAAAAATTACATTCGGATAACCTTCTCTATATAAACTATAAGTGTGCGAAATTTCATACTCCTCCGTTCGCGCAATTTTCGTAAAAACGAGTACAAAGATTTTGCTTCACGTATTAATATATAGATAAGCACTGTCAATAAAAAAGTACCAAAATATGCAATAACGTTATAAAAATAGAATTATACGCATTTGACATAATCCGATGTCTAGTTATTACCAACCAAACCAAATACTCCATTAGGTTGGTGTTAGGAGTACCCAGGTTTGATTCCCGCTCGATTACTACTCCATAGCTAAACACGATTCGTATTTCGTATACTTACCTATGTATAAACACATTATAAACACGGGCTGTAATAAACGCGAGTAAATCCGTACAAAGCGTTTCATTTCAATGTGATGATGATGTTGCTTTATTCTTTTCCTTAATACTCCACGTTTTGAAGTGAGATGTGAAATTCTTGTTGAACTTTGTTTATGGCTTGTCAAAGAGAAGTAGAACGAATAACAACGTTCAGCAGACCTGCGGGCGCCGGAGCGGCCAGACGCGAGTTCATTTATTTATACTGACTGACTGACCGCGGCAGGGCTGCCAGAATATCCAACTTGCTTTATACCGGACTATGTGTTCCCCGACCCACCGCGTCTCATCGCGTCACCCGAATGACCTAGTACTTCGTATTCGCTTAGCATTTTTTCTTACTTTTTTCTAAGGATCATGTGTGATGTTAAATATGTTATACAACCTTCTACAAAAACTGAATGATATTTCTAGAGATTAGCGCGTTCAAACAAAAAAACAAACTTCTCATCATCATCATCATCATCTCAGCCAAAAGACGTCCACTGCTGGACAAAGGCCTCCCCCAAGAATATGAGGGGTATTTGCCGTAATCGCCACGCTTGGCAGGCGGGTTGGCGATTGCAGTAGGTTGATGGTAACCTCAGGGTGGGTACACAAGGGTAAACAAACTTCAATTTTATTATATTAGCTTAGAATTTTAGATTGCCTGAAATTATACAAAATCAATTTTTACTATGCAATAATAGCATCAAGAATTTTTTTTCAAAGTATGTAGTAATGGTATAAGTAAGGTAAAAAAAGTTGTCGCACAATTATAATACAATTTTTATTATTGTATTAAATTTTTATGTTTGTATAATTTTATTTTGTATCACACAAGGCAGACACTAGATTGAACTCAAACCATACTTATGGTTATCTTATGTATCCTCTTTTGTTGCTATACCTACATATTAAATAAGTGTACATTTTATATTCAATTATACGGTTTGGCAGCCCTGCTGGCCGGCGACTCCTAAGCTGCGTCATAAAATATATTAACGGTGCGGATAGAAAACAGTTTCATTATGTAAAAAAATAGATTTCCTAAAACTTACTGATGATGAGAGACCGACTTGTTCTACATTTAGAAATTGTAAAAAGAAAAAATGTTCATTTGAATCACATGACAAATACACAATTTAAATACGTCAGGTAATATAAAAATAGTAATAATAATAATAGATGTGCTATTATGAATCTTAAACAAAGTTATTTATACTAAAGATATTTCCGGGTAATGTCTTGGAATGAACTGATATGAAAATCGGCGCTCATTGCTCCCGGACTGTAATGCCTTTATCGACCAAACAGAGATTCTTGGTTATTGGTTCTTCCAATTTCGGAGGGTTCGTGCCTGTCATTATTTTAAAACGTTCGATAAAAATATCAAAAATATCAACATAACCATTAACTTTTATTAAATCAGTCCCTTCGCGCACGCTCATCTGTTCTTGGTATTAAGACCCTTTTATAAAATATATCATTCAATATAATATTTTACTGTACTAATGTATAAACTAAATAAAGTAATATTTCAGAATTAAATTTTACTAGTTGAGACATTTAGCTTGCCATTTGTAGACGGCTTTCAAACATGGCTCAAGCGTTTAATTGTATAATGATAGCTTTATAAACCACTAGCAATTTACTCGCGACTTTGTCCGCGTGGATTTGAGATTTAACAAAAAATAAACTCTTTTTTTCAAAATGTTCAAATAATTTTAACGCAAATTTTGTTGCGAACAAAACTCTTTTTTTTTCAAATAAAATGTTAGCCTATGTTACCCGCAAAAAATGTAGTATTCTATTAGTGAAATAATTTTTGGAATTGGACCAGTAGACCCTCCGCAAACAAACAAACAAACAAACAAAGTCACTAACTTTACCTCTTTTTTAATAGTATAGATTAATCATAACGAAAAAGTAACCAAGAATAAAGGAAAGTATAATCTAAAGATGAACATCCTGTCACAGGTCACATGTTCCATTCCTAGCTGAGGGTACATACCTAATATACTCGGTTTGGTTAGTGGTAGGGCCAATAGAGATAAGATAAGATAAGCAGTTCCTCAGTAGAAGAGCATTTCGAGTGAAGTCCGGTTCCATGTTAGGCCTTGTATAACTTATCATCCGGTGTGATAAAGGCCAACTGCTTATTGGTGGTAAAATACAAAAAAAACACCTTATATTTTACTATATAAGTAAACTATGTGGCGGACAAATGAGTTAGTATACTAATGGCCCTGAACGCTAACGATTACAATAAAACTTGTAACCTTGTCTTCCCCAAGGATTAAGTATTTGTTCGCCCTAAGCCTTGTAAGTTATTAGCTCAATGAAGATAGAAAATGTTGCTAGTGTTTTTATAACGTAGGCCGTGCTCGTGGTGGTATTACTTATTTTTGTCTACTAACAGTACAGAATTTTCTTTAGTTTTGAAAATTTCTCTCTCAAACCTTTTTTTGCATTATTATTTGAACTCAACATCTGAGGTTCTTGAATGCAATGATACCTACTTTTCCTTCTCTCTGCGATCGAGGCTATTAAGAGTTACGAAAAGAGGGAGAATCATCGATTCGTTTAAGAACCTCAGATGTTATAGTTTTAGACTCACCATATCACCAGTGGTATGGCCTAGGTCCGCAGTGTTTAGTTTAAATTTAAATGTATTAGTCCATACTGGCAACGGATTAAGCACCCAATTCGCGTGTTCCTATTAGAAGTTTTAAAACTCTGGCCCTATTCTTTGTCTAAAACGTGTCTATAATTAAATTTAAGGAAACCTCTGTGCAACATTTCAGCTTTCTTCAAGGTTTGGCATGGGCGTTGCCGAGTCAATTCAATTTCTTGTAAGATGGCTCTCGCTATGATTTAGCCAGTGTCTAGTTTTAGGGCAGGTTATTAGTGTTTTGACTTTTGTGCAGAGCCAGTCACTTCTTTTTATTTAAATAGTAAATAGATAATATTTGCACTTACAGACTTTTTTTATAGAAATATTGTGTTCAAAGAAAGAAAAGCGTCAGCGTCACTCCCTTCTATAAACGTCAAACAGTTTTTTGTTTCCATTCTCGGTATCCAGTTCCATTGCGGTATTTCTTATTGTTTTTTTTAAAGGTCATGACTGTATTGTTACGTAGTAACTCATGGTACTTTTTATACGAGTGTCTATCAAAAAATAACATATTTTAAATGTGGAAAGTCTTACAGTTTATTATTCTTTAACGTCAAAACAGCAATGGATCAGCGTGGGTTTTGCACAGAGATAATTGGACTGTCCAATTCCCAAATGTGCTATCATAGACTACATTTTATCCCGATCAAATATTTTGTCCCAGGGAGTAGTGACTAAAACTTTTGTGACAGACCAAATAGGTACTTTATACTTTAAATAACATTGTATTTATGAATCGACAATGAGCGATTTTCTGACAGCCCAAATTAAAAAATAAAAATTAGTTTAAAAAAAACTCGATAGATGGCGTTTTATTAAAGCCGAGCCATAGCCGAGTACATAGCGGCTGTAATAAATTGTGCAGTACACAGAGTGAACTTTTGCTTGTCAACCAAAAAAAAAATGAGTATGTATTTTCATTTCAGGACCTATTCCTATTTTCCATAATCTTGTTCACAGTTTGACAGTTGAATAAAGGCAATGGAAAAAATATTACGCAGCCATACACGTGCTCTCCATGGACTCGCCTTTTACTAAGCGCCATCTATGAAGTCATTTGGAACTAATTTTTTTTTGGGGGTTCGTAAAATCGTCCATTATTTCTTTCTTTTTCTTCTTTTTCATCTTTATAAATTTTTGTCACAGAATATCTAATAGGTAGTCTTCAATTCAATGTCTTCATTGGATTTGCAGGAGATAATTTTTTTTTTTAAATATTTACGGGTAAGCACAGTGCCTTGATCTCACCTGATGTTAAGTGATGATAAAGCCAATGATGGAAGCGCACTTCACCCGGGACCCTCAATTAGTGAGGTACTGGCTATCTTATCTCTAGCTGCCGGAACACAACAATGCTACAAACATTGATGTTATTGCTTGCTGGCCCCTTAATTGAGGATATTATAGATAGGTACATACTGTGTGTTAAATAATGTAATCTGTACTGTGACCCTGAAACTAAATATCTGAGTTCGGATTTCGAGTTACGAGAACAATGTATGAACGCTCTTACTGCTCTTAGAAAAGCGAGGGTCACTCATGTGGAGCCTTCATTAATACGGGTCCGTTGGATTACGAGGTCACCGCCGACAAACAGGCGCGTAACAAACACTCATACACATTTATGATAATAGGTTCTTAAATTAAAACGTACATTTCGGTTAGGATATTATCATGGACGCCTTTACATTTAGGCATAGAATAATAACGCATTTAGGTTTGTGCGACGCAAAACATAATCTTCCTCAAATCGTTGTTATAATTCCCAATTTAAAGAGGCTGGAACTCGTAAACGTCTCTCCATAGGTACCTACCTTGTCCGATTCTTCAAAGCGTGCAGTGTCGAATAAAGCTTTGAGATATTCTTCCTTAAGCAAGTTAGTGTTAAAAAAATCTAATAATCTCTGGCCTGTTGAAACGCTTTTATATCTAGTTTAAAATAAAGGAGTTAAAAAAAATCAGCATTTCATGATTTGATTTTCAATAAAAAAAGATATATGTGTTAATTGACATAAAATCAATTGCGTTGATAGTATAAATATCTATCTATACGTTACGAAAAAGACATTATTGAAAAGAACTCACCGTAGCATAAAGTGATTGGTAGGCAACCCGTAATTACTTTTGATTATTATTCTTCATACATTAATCGATGTTGCTTTGCCTCACAAATATCGTTGTCTTTCAGTACAATAGCTGACCTCTGCATAGACACACTTATTTGTTAAGCTGTGTTCAACACTCCAACGTTATTTGAGTAGTTACCGTCGATTGGATGGTGTGTTTGTATTGTCTTTTTGTAACCATGAATAATTTTGTGAGTGCGTTGATAGTTGAAGTGGCGTTTTACACCAAATCTTTCATCAAGATCGTGATGACCTGTGATTGGAATAGACAGAAGCAGAGTATGATTGTCTAAAGTCGGCGAGAAGGTTTATACCAATCATCCACCAAATATGTCGATTTATTTTTGTTTATCCCGTAATATCGGAACTGTGGCATTACGTAGTATTTGTTATCGGAGTAAGTAGAGCAACTTTAGATAAATAATCTTTATCGTATACGGTAATGTAAACAATTTCTCGGATATCTAAACTAATGTTGCTATAATTAGTAAATGTGTATGCTCCACAACTTAGTAAGTTAAGTTAAAAGAACCAACCAACACGTTATTTACAAACAAAATAACCGCTTTAAATCAATAAGCTATTTTTAGTAAAAACTTTTTGCAATAAGGACTTAACAACTCCATGTTAAATACCTTCTCTCCAACTTTGGGCATTTATACTCTACTATTGATAATTATCTTTCTGTGACGGATGACAGATACGAATAAAATTATATTCATGTAGGTATTTAATGTAAACGCGATAGAAACCCTAAAAAGTTGTTTTAATACAATGTGTATTAGTGTACGCGTAAAGTTATAGAAAATAAATAGGCGTTAATTATGTAACATCATATTTATCTTTTCAAGTTCAATCTATTGAGATAAGTGCTGCAGTGATATTTTAAATATGTCAAATTGCTTTTAGTGTAGTGACCCGTGCAAGCCGGCGTAAATTTTATTTATTTTGCGTATAGACGTGTTTACGGTGCGGCGGCGTTGTATGATTGCGTGCGGAGTTTTTCAGTGTTTATATTATGCCAGTGTAATAATAATGTTTGGAGTAACTTTCATTATTCCAATGATTGTAAGACTTTAGCCTGAAGCTTTGAACTTGCTCTCGTTAGTATTTTGATGTGGCGTTTCACACGGTTGTAGGTAATGAACTGTTGATTCTATGTAAGCGATGGTCAGTAATAAGAAAGAACTGTTGAAAAGAAATCACGTCAGTCCGAGTTATTTGGCGGCGCAGACGGCGTTTGCGCGACGAAATAGTCTGAAACACAAAAGGTACGGTACATTTGTGTAAAAATTTTGTTTGAGAGGTTGTTAGAGGAGAACGCTGTCTGGTTGATGAAACTCAGTTCTTTTTTATTTATGTTTAGCGTCATATTATTATCTCTTTTCGGTTTTTTTCAACACTGACATGTATGTGGGTATGTGTACACCGCCAAGCAGCATGATGTTACACCAACGTTAAACCTAGACATCAGCTGTGTAGTCAACACAGTCAAACAGAAGACCGCAGAACTGTTTCAATTAATTTAATTATATTGCTTGACCATATTGTTGTATGAGATGGTATCTTATACGGTTTGAAGGCAAAAATATCATTACTCGAACGACTTAAACGCACCGATAAGCTAGGAACAGTTTCAGATTCTCGCCGACCATGGAATCTGTTTATCTGATTTAAAGGCGGCGAACAGTAAAATCTTCCTTCTCTATTTAATAATATGCATGATTATATCAAATTGGGTTATGTTATTTAAATCATAATAAGTATGTAAATGAAAAAAAAAACCCTCAGCCATTCGCATTTGTTATCAGTTTGATTACTTTCGTTGTAAACAATATTATTTTCATCGAATCTCACATCTCGTAACACATTTATTTTGTTGTTTTTAGTATACCCTGTCCTGCTATATCCTACCAGTCTCCATGGATACCAAACGATACGATATAGGTACGAGTCAATGTAAGAAACCTAATACTTTTTGTAGATTCTTCATAATTAACTCTTGAGTTATGTAGCGCTCATAATGAGAGCTCTTTTGATCGCAGTAGTAATTAGCGAGTTGTACAATTGATCGATTAGATATCAATTGTTTGTTGTGGGCTCTTCATAACAAGCCTAGTATTATCCGGGATGGTGTAACAGTTAAACAGACGGCACTTCAGACGACAGCCATAACTTCAGCCTTAATATTGAGCGAGTAAAATTAGATTAATGTGTTGATCTCATCTCATCTCATCAGCCAAAGGCGTCCACTGCTGGACCACAGGTCCCCCCCAAAGTTCTCGAAAACGACCGTGTATTACAGTGTATTATCGTGTATTACACATAAATAATAGTCCTGTTAAAAAAACCGACGTAGAAAGCTAAATATGTTTGTGTTTGGTTCACGTAGGTAGTCTAACGGAAACCTATCGAGTATGTATCACGATTTCCTGAATTGAATCCGAGCATCTAATCGATCATTGCTACTGACGATTACGCTTCGATGTTGTCAAAATTGTAACCTATTTATTAGCTGTGCGATAACAAAACTGGATCCACAACATAATTTGTTGTCCAGTGTGACGGTACGGCTCCTGTCCCACCGATACCCATTACAAGAACCGTAACGATATATCGTAGCTACATAGTCGTTGAAACCATTTTCATGCTAACATCCAAGTTTAGAGTAGTTTGAACGAAGATTCCAACCAACCGTATACGATAGATCTGAATACGGTTGGTTGAAACTTCGTTTGAACGATTTTAAAGTCAATTCGATTGACGGATGTGAGTAGGGTTGCCACCTTTTTTCAGGACGAATAAAGTATTTTTAATTTTGTTAGAAAAAAAAGCACGTATCATAAAAAAGAGTATTTATTTATTTGTCCTTAAAACGTATTTTTTGTTGCTCTTTGCGACATTTAACATATATATTGTACCAGTTTATTTAGTATCGTAAGTACTCATAACCAGTAACGAGCCAGTAACAATCAGTTTTACGTAAATAGAGTATTTTAGCGTACTTTATTGGTGTCGTAGATTATAAAGTACGCCTACATGAAAAAGAGGACAATACTCTATTGTAGAGTACGGGTGGCACCCCTAGATGTGAGTATGAAAATTGTTTCAACGACTAAGTCGCAACGATAATTATCGTTACGGTTTTCGTCGGGAATCAGGGCACTGGTTATAGTGTGTGTCCTGTTTTCTCCTCTTAACGTCTTGCCCTAATTCTTTATTCAAATGTTAGTCTAGCCTGTTTTTTAATTCGTTTTTTGTTTATTATACCAATGCTTCAGACAGACTTCCAGGTTTCAATTAATCTGTTTTCAAAAAAGTGTTTATGTGATACAGCCTGACACTCTTTAAGATGTGTATTGTTTTAGTAATCTGTTGTAAACATGTTTTTAAAAAGATTATAATAAATCACTACGTAGATTATAAGAAAATAGTAAACAAATTCTTACAGCCCATTAGCATAATGTTTTCGTCAAAATAGTTGGTAAGTGTGTAAAGTTAACGTTATTTTGGCTTTGTTGATTGATTAATAGAAGTATGAACAAGGTTCTTCAGGCTCATTAGAATCGCTAGCGATATACCTACCTTCCGTCTCTATTAGACTCGGATTAGATACGCATATCAGTTTTAAAGAATGTCTATTGAAGTCGGGTGTTGGTGGTCGGCTTGGGGACAGTTTTGTTTCATTTAAACTTTTATAATTGATCCATTATCTCCACTTTTTTGTTGTAAAAGCAAGCCCCACCCGACTTCAATAAACCTTCTTTAAAACTGATATTGCATATCTAGGTAATTAATAATATGATTTCAATATAATTTCTTGCTTTTTAGAGCTGTTTTTTGTATACTTATTTAGTCATTTCTGATTAACTTAATAAAAAAACCGAATTATTTGTAAATTTATTTTTTACTTTTTTTATTTTCCTTTTTGAAGTCGGTTTTTTTGTTAAAAAATATTTTATTTTACGATTTTTAGTGTGATGGGTAGACCTAACAAGAATGCTTCTCGGATGAGGAAACGACAGCCTAGTAAGGCTGTCGTTTTCTTATTCTAGAAGCATTCCTGTTAAGTATTCTTGGTAGTGGTATTCCTATGTAAAACTTCAATCTTAATTACGTACTATTTTTGTACGAACTGAACATTTTGGCATATTTAAACAAAAGGTAACTGCTGTAAATCGTTGAGGAATTCTTTCCACTGTCTATGGTCTCCATCATCAGATCTGTAATGGCACTTATAACCCATATGGGTGCAAAGTTCTCATCAATAGAAATGAATTAAGTTCAAACACAAGGTAGCTACTGTAAAACATTAAGGAGTTCCCTTGACTGTCTTCGTCTTTATCATCAGACCCCTTATGACAGTCGCAACCCATCTAGGTCTAAAGTTCTCACCAATACAAATTAATCAAGCCCAAACACCAGGTAATTGCTGTAAATCGTTGAGGAGTTCCCTCGACTGTTTTTCGGCTCCATCATCAGATCGACTCCAGACCTTCATTAAATAGTAGTGTTTTAAAATACGTAATGAAAAAATCTAACAAACGCACTAGTCGCCACTACGATTTTCGAAGGTTCCCTTCGATTTCTTCAGGGTTCCATCATCAGATCCTGACCTGATGACCATGGGACCACCTGGCAAGTATACCCTTTCAAACATAAAAAGAATTTTCCAAATCGGTTCAGGCGTCTTCGAGTGATCGGGTAACATACATAAATAACTGTGTAAAGTTAATAAACCAAAATAAATACAAGTTAATATGGGCAAGTACAAATACACAACTCCTTAACCGTCAGGAATAGTGCCTTCCATCATCAGCTTACCTGAATAACTTGATAGTACACAACTAGCCTATACGTCCCTATAATATTTAAAGAATAATCCCCTACCTTCTAATCGTTAAAGAGTTGTGTCTCCCATCATCATCAGATCAACAATGTCATCAGATGACTTCAAGAAGCAAATACATAGGTACGTGCCTATAAAATTTTAGGGTTTCCCTCGATTTCCCTGGGATTCCATCATCAGATCCTGACTTGGTGGCAATGGGACCACCTCGGAAGTATGCTCTTTCAAATAAAAAAGTTTTTTTTTTAAATCGGTTCACAAATGACTGAGAAATCGGGGGACATACATAAAAAAATATATACACGTCGAACATAAATAGCCTCCTTATTTTTTAAAGTCGATTAAAAATAAAGTGACGTCACTTTAAATCGAATATGGCGGACTTCTAAACCTTGAATCTCAATTTTGAAGCAGATATCTTTAACCGATTTAGCTGAAATTAAGCATACGTGGCCTTAAGTAGGGTAAAATCATTAGAAGGTCTCCTTATTGAAGAGCTAGACTGTTCGAAATTGACCGGCAAACGACCTTGCAACAATGATGCGTTGAATGAGATGAACAGACTGAGAAACGTGTCCAGCGATAACTAAAAAGTAAAAAATAAATA
This sequence comes from Eudonia mercurella, assembly GCA_963082485.1. Classification (NCBI taxonomy): domain Eukaryota; kingdom Metazoa; phylum Arthropoda; class Insecta; order Lepidoptera; family Crambidae; genus Eudonia; species Eudonia mercurella. Next base: position 5,722,143 of record OY720039.1, on the reverse strand, counting down.
AAACTTTTTTAAAAACAAGCTTAAAATGCGCTAAAAAGAAAAAATAAACTTTTACTTTAAAACTTTTACTATCAACTTATAACGTCATACACAATTTATCTATACGAGGGCTGCACTAAAAGTATCGGGAATGGAATATTACCACTGTTCCTGTCATATTTAAATCTTTTTAATTGAAAAGTCCTTGGTTTTAAAAATCTAATACCATTTATTTATTTAAAAAAAGATTCTCGGTCTTGTCACAAAGTTTTGTCAAACTTGTTTAGTCGTTGAGAAAATGGAATTAACTCAAGAAAATTCAAGAGCGATGATTTATTATGACTTTCGAAGTGGTTTATCACAAAAACAGTGTGTTGACCGGATGATTTCTGCATTTGGTGATGACACCCCATCCTAAACCACAATTTATCGCTGGTTTGCTGAATTTCAACGTGGACGTGTCAAGCTCAGTGATGATCCCCGTCAAGGTCGTCCAAAAACTGCAGTACCCAAGAAAACGTTGATGCTGTGCGTAAGCTGATTGAGGAAGATCGACATGTGACATACCGCGAAATTCAGGCAACTTTAGACATTGGCATGAGTCAAATACAAATAATCTTGCATGAACAATTAGGTGTAAAAAAGTTGTTTTCCCGATGGATACCGCATTCGCTCTGTGAAGAGCAAAAAGCGGCTCGCGTTACTTGGTGTGTCAGAACTCTCGAAAGATTCCACGCAGGATCCTCAAATGCTGTATACAACATCGTATCAGGTGACGAATCCTGGATATACGCGTACGAACCCGAAACAAAAAACCAGTCACGAGTTTGGGTGTTCGAAAATGAGTTAAAGCCAACAAAAATTGTTCGTTCACGGAGTGTTTCCAAAAAAATGGTGGCCACGTTTGTCTCCAAAACCGGCCATGTTGCGACTATTCCTCTTGAGGGACAAAGAACGGTTAATGCAGAATGGTATGCTAGCATTTGTTTGCCACAGGTCGTTTCTGAACTCCGTAAAGAGAACTGCAACCGCCGCATCATCCTCCATCACGACAATGCGAGTTCTCACACCGCGCACAGAACAAAAGAGTTTTTAGAGCAAGAAAACATAGAATTATTAGACCATCCGCCGTACAGCCCCGACCTAAGCCCTAATGATTTCTATACTTTCCCTAAAATAAAGAATAAATTGCGTGTTCAGAGATTTTCATCACCTGAAGAAGCTGTGGACGCCTACAAAACGGCCATTTTGGAGACCCCAACTTCCGAATGGAATGGTTGCTTCAATGATTGGTTCCATCGTATGGAAAAATGTGTCAAATTTCGCGGAGAATACTTCGAAAAGCAATAAATACATTTTTTAATATATTTTTTTTTTTTTTTTTAATCTAAAGGTCTAAAGGTGCGCCTTTATATGACAAAACATGTTATACTCGTGTAGCATAGGTATTTAGCATGATGTTATATTAGTGTGGACGATGAGTGTCAATAAAATAACCTTATACTTGCTGTTTTGTAACATTGTTATAAAGCAGTACCATGTTACTTAATGTGGACTAACCTTTACAAAGTTCTCAAAACAGTGTAACAATTGAATGTTTGTTTGTCCCCAGGTCAACCGGGAATTTCGCGGCGGGCGCGGCGGGTGGCGGGTGCGGGGCACCGCGCTCCGCCCCCGCCACCCCTCTGCAGCTCGACCCCCACCCCCGCGCCAAGCATGACAAGTGAGTACTCCAAATTGTTTTCATAGGGTAACACAATAACTGCTCACGTGAAAACTTCTTGGCGGGAAAATGAAAATTTGTGTTATGACGAATATTAATGTGAAATAATGGTGAATTAATAACCGTTAAGAGTTCATGAGCGTGCATGAGTGTTGGCAAATAAAACAAAACAGTGCAACGTCGCTGCTTTAATTCTCGCAAGAAGTCCGCGTGAGGTCTTAGTAAAGCCCCAGCCTCTTTACTGAGATACTCAAATAAGTATATCATTTCTCATTCAACATTTCTATTATTATTCATATTCATCATACAGATACAGGAAGGTAATACTGTTTATTTGTATGTATAACTTGTAAGGAAAAATACTTTGACACTGGCTAAATGTGCTAACCGCACGAAGCCATCAACTAAAGGGAAAAAAGGTCATAAACTTGATGATAGCGACGGCAGCAGCGGTGGAAGGGGCCGATGGGTTGTTTTTCCACCGTAGCTGTGCGTAGAGCCGTAGAGTAGGGTTGCCAACTTTTTTTAGACCAAACATAGTATTTTTGGATTCAGTACCCATAAAAATATAGTAGATAAGGAATTAATTATAAAAATATAGTAAGTATATTAAAATTGTTTGTTTTTAATTCTCAAATGAATATTTAAGAAATAAAATATGATAAATATATACGCTGTGATAATAAGGGCGTGTTCCGTTTTAGATAATAGAGACTGATTTTAGCGACTTTGCTGATAAAATATAGTAGTCTCGCCTACTATAATATATTTTTAAAATAATAGTAGTTAGACTCCTAAAATAGTAGGATACTATATTATATAGTAGGTTTGGCAACCCTAGCAGTAGCTAAGCTAAGCAGTGCTCGAGAAAATCCACCAAAAGGATTGTCACCTTGGAAACATTTCCTTCTTGTGAAAAAGCAACCTTAGGCGGACAGTCTGCTACTCCATTGCGGTGGAGAGGAGATGAGCGAGCCGGGCCGGATGAAAATTAAGCAATAGAGTTCCTTTAATTTAGCGTCTCTTTTCCGCTAAGGAAGTCTGTTAGTTAATTTTCACACAGCTTCACTTAGCTCAGCTCGTCTGTGCCTTATAAAGTGTCAGTTCAGCCTTAAGCCCGGACTCCGGAAAGGAGAAGGATGAGAACGAATTCTTATTGGCTGTTCACTCATATCTCTGTTGTGACTCCCCTCCTCGCGTCTCTATCCGCGTTGATGTCGCTGTGACTGTCGCTGTCATATAACACTTTAAAATAGGGATTGCCTGCGTTGAGAGTGTGGAGACTCCAACTGTTGTCTCTGGGGTTCAATTAAACCAGAAAAGCAGTTAGTAGTTACTAGTTACCCCTCATTACGAAAGGTCGTGAACCACGTCTTTTTGACGTTATGTCACTTTAAGCTTTCACCGAAATCGTAAAACTTAGCTACAAAAGCCGGGAAAGGCGTAGGCAGGTAATGTCGTTTGTATGTTTTTATTACATTATATGCCTCGGGGTAGGTATGATTGCTTGAGGTAAAGTCGTTAGGACGACAACATTCATAATGCCATATTTTACTTTCCACCATCTCCCAAGTGAATTTACTTTGCAATTTGAAATACCAAAACAACTTTTGTTTTGCAAGTCTTTCTATATAATTTGCATTTTTTTATGCAATGTTTAATGCAGTGCCCTGGGGATCTATTTTTGAATCGCACGTATGACATTATGTTCTCGCATGCGACTTAAGTCACACTCGGCCTTCCAAGTCGCTTGACGCCGATTTTCCGTATTATTGAATCCTTCGTTTCCGGTGCAGCAAACATAATACGAAATGTTGAATGTTGTCCAGTCCACGCAGAATTTAGAGAGAACCGGTAACAACCGCAATGAAAACGGAACGTAATATCAATGTTTCTATTGGCTGTTAAAAAAACCTTTGCTTTTTAATAGAAAAGACTATCAATGACACAAACAAACAAGTGACATGACGGACTTCTTGGCGGGAAAGTGAAGAGTCATGTCTGCGGTTTTGTTTTATTTTCTAAAATTTGTGTTATGTCGAATATTGATGTGGAAATAAATAAATAATAGTGGATTATTAACCGTTAAGTGTTCGTGAGTGTTAGCAAATGAAACAAAACAGTGCAACGTCACTTTTCAAATTCTCTCAAGAAGTCCGCCCGAGGACTTAGTAAATCCCCACATCTTTACTGAGATACTCGAGGGGTTGGGGGGTATATCATTTCTCACTTCTTATTTCTATTATCATTCATCATCATCATACAAGAAGGAAATATTGTTTATTTATGTTTATTACTTGTAAGAAAAAGTACTTTGACACAGGCTAAATGTGCTAATCGCACGAAGCCATCAACTAAAGGAAAAAAAAGTGACATGACATTGACAGAACGCATTGATTTTGACGGTTTTTCTATCAATCGCTTTGTATCGCTCGACTGCAACAAGTGGGTGAGGGCACTCGTTGCGGTCGAGTGATTCAAAAATATGGAAAGTCAAATGTCGAACAAAAATCAGCAGAAACCAAGCGCTCGGCTCGAGGCGAAGGAATCAAAATAGAGCCCCTGGTTATTGTTTCAATATGCGATTTAAAGCGATAAATAAATAAATAAATAAATATCCAGCTTTTATTAAAGGGATTTTGTTATGTTAGGAATTGGTTATTTTTTTCTCCAAATATTATCAAACAATAATGGCTACTGATGACAGTAACTTTTATCTACGTTTATCTGAACGATTATACGTTGATTAAAGTTGCTCGGGGTAATCAGTTGTATTTGCGTGCCAATAATAACATTACGTGTTCTGTGGTAAATTTTATATGTGACATGTGTTCCATTGAAATAGTCGTAAACTGTTGACTTTTTCATTCAAAAATGTGTTTTGCCTTCTGACTTTTGTGTGATTGATCATGACTGCGACTGCGCCCCAATATGTAGAGGATGACGAGTCAAAGACGATATTTGCCTACGCGTACGATGGAGTCAGGTAGGGTTCAATTTAAATATGGAACTTCGTAAAACAAAAAGCGCGTACGATGAAATCAGGTAGAATTGAGTTTTTCAGTTTAAATTTAGAATTTCGTAAAACAAAAAGATTTCGGCTAAGTAAGTCTTTGTCGTTTTTCATTTGTTATGTTATTCAGCATTAACCGCCATAGGATGACTGGAGTCATTGCCCGAGTCTTATCTTTTCCATTTAGAGGATCGAAATTGTTATAGTTAGGTACTTATACAATAGGTACCTAACTATAACAATTTCGATTACTAGTAGGTATTATTTGGGCACTTCATAATATTTTCTCTTTAATTTTATTTTTGATTATGATGCCTAAAATCGTTTATTTCATTCAATTTAAGTTAACGTTAAATAAATGTATGATCTTATCAGTTCTGCAACACGGCCGTGTTTTTTTTATCTCCAATAATCTACGCAATCAATAAAATATTAGAATCGGTCCACGTAGGTTATATCTTCAAAAGTTTTAAATTGGAATTAAAATGTGTTATTTTCGAAGTAAATATTAAACGCGAATGATTTAAATCTGTCAATGTCAAACGTTCTGTGTGGTGTCGGACGCAAAGAATAGCACCATCCCATCTCTTCCTGTGGGTGTCGTAAAAGGCGACTAAGGGGATTTAAGATCTCGTGCATATCGAAACGCACCTTGGGTCTCCCGCGCGGTGGCGAATAAACCACAACTAGAATTCCCAAGGTGGGTGTTAGGCAGGCGGCCGGCCAATAGAGTAAGTAAGTAAGTAAATACCTTACTTACTTACTTACTCCATTGGCGCAGGGACCCAATTTGAGTCTTGGCCTCCGAAACGAGAACTCGCCACTTTCCCCTGTCCATTGCAGTCTCTTGCCAGTTGACGGCTCCGAGATCGCGCAGGTCAGCTTCCACCCTATCGCTCCAGCGGTACCTGGGGCGACCAATCGGTCGCCGTCCGATCGGTCGACCCAAGTATGCTCTCTTGACGCCCATTCGCAGCATGTGACCGAGCCAACGGAGTCTGTGTGATTTGTATTCTCCTATTATGTTAGGCTCAGCCACGAGGTCTTCAATCTCTGCGTTTTTCCGGACTCTCCAGGTACCATCTTCCTTCCTTATTGGACCTAGGATTTCCGAAGAACTTTCCTCTCTGCCACTAGAAGCTGATTCTCCTTTGGCATAAATACTTTGGCATATCCAAAATCAAAGAGGAAGAAACCTACATTTTGCGCCGACTTAAAGAAACATGGGACCAGGACAGGAAGAAGAAGAACACATGTAAATCCGGTTTTTTTATTTTTTTGAGGTCATTGGTACAAGGCACAAGCAACAAACCTTCAGCAGAAAAATTAAACAGTTTTCTTAATGAATTAAAGTCGAATTTCGACTACTTATAAGTTTTTTTTTGTAAATTGTACGATACGATACTTTGAAATGCGTATCGAACCGAATCGCAATCTGATGAATGTACCACGCCGTTTATATTATTATTATTAAAGTATAAACAAACTTTTGTTAAAATAAAACCATATGTTTAATATAATAACTATTTAAACGGAAATTTACCTATGCATAGACAATACTTGACCCTGATGTCAGTGTAGCATTTCTTGACCCCATTGTGGGTTTGTGATGTGGTTGTGGGTACCACAAGGTACCAGACCTTGTTTGTGGTTGGCAGGCGTTGATAGTTTGCTCTAATTAATATTAATTAAGTTCAATATCAATAGTACCCATAGGCTGCGGTTTTTGTTGTAGAAATGTTTTCATCACTTCGCAATGTCAAACTATTTTGCATATTTATTTTTATGTTTTTACTACAATAATAATACTACATATTAAAAAAAAAGGTGACGATGGTTGGTACTGAACCTGTAATATTTACGGGTATAATTACTAGTTGAGCCCTTAGGGTTGGTAATGAGCGAACTATAACCATCCATGGCGGTGTTGCAAGTGGCAGGGACAGCTTTCCATTACTTAGATAGGTCATAGTAATTTATTCGGATCAGTTGAATTTTTAAATTGAATGAATTTTTAACTTCAACAGATTTGCGAGGTTTTCCTGCAGTATAGTAGACGACCGACCGCCATTTTAAGTTAATAACAGCCACCATTTTAGGTTCATAACATCCACCATTTTAAACTTATATCAACAACCATTTTAACTTCACGTTAGATTTTATTTGTAGCGCTGCGCTACGCACGCCAAGCACAGAGGTGTTTATTTAGCCGCACATCCGATGACATGCTATAGGGAAAGTATTTTAACTTCGCAATTGTTTTACCTGAACGCGCTTGGTGTTGTAGCTTCAATTACTATAAATAAGACGTTAGGTCACATAGGAATAAACCTTCTGTGCTTTTATTGTTACTTACGATACGACCGATCCTGTGACATGTTTATTCCCAGTTTATTTATTTAAATTCGTCTTTATTGTATTATGTAGTATTCTTCGAGTTCTTTAACAATTTATCGTTGGACATGACATGACATGGGTCAACAATGTTTGATAGCAAATGACGTATGTGCTAAAATATTGTTGACCTTTTGCTTTAATAATTTATATGAGACGTAGGTAAACAGATAGTTTATAAACATTGAATAGGTTCATCTTTTCATGAAGGCGGACGTATACACCTACGTTATGACGTCAATAGCGCTCACGTCGTGAATATTTACAAAGGAACTGCCTTCAATATGGGGCATATCTGAATATTAATTTTCGCTCACAAGTTCACAATCACAACACGCCACTTCGTATTAGCTGTTGTGGTGAAAGGCTTTGATGTTTACAGACATGAACCGCTAGATTTGAGAGTCTGGCAAGTTCTTGGTCGACCTACTGTCAGATAGGGTTACCATTATCTCCGGATTTGACTTGAGATCTCAGGATTTTTAGGCTCCTGACAGGATTGCGGCCGGACTTTGGAAATCTCAGGATTTTTCGGTTTTTCAATAAAACACAGTACATTATTTAAAGTTTTATTTATATGACTCTGAAAATAATATATGATTTATGACTTAATGCGTACTGGCTGACGCCCGTGCGAGCCCGCGGCCGCTCGCGTGGCGGAGTGACTCGTGATTTCCACAGAACTCACAGGATATAGGTACCTACACAAAAACACGAGAGTTTTTTTCCACAGATTTGTGAGTTACGTTTACGACAAATCTCAGGACTTTTCTATGGAAATCATCCTTTTTCTAAGGACTTTTCAATTTTCCATCTATAACCCTACTGTCAGATGACATTGGCGGGCAAGTGATAACATATTGGTATGCTATGCTACCTACATTTTTTATATCTTACCTTCTTGTCCTTCACTTGACCTTCATCTTACCTGATGTTAAGTGATAATTAGGCCGAAGGTGGAACTGCATCCCGGAGTTCTCAACTAGTGAGGCACTGGCTATCTTATCTTTAGCTGCCGGGACGCAACAATGCTACAAACATTAATGTTATGGCGACATAATTTAGATAAATGGTGGTTGCTATGAAGGCGGACAAACAAGCCCTACCACCAACCATTATGGATACGATATTATGAATTATATGTACAGATATGTGCCAGAGATATTGCAAGATAGTTTTAAACAAGTCTTGACTGTCGGTGAAGAGGTACAATCTCTGGCTTCCATTTATAAGAGGGGAAAGTGATGTGACGATGAGGAGGATGAATTAGATACTTTTGCAATTCTTTTCCGGAACATTTAATTTAATTAACCATTCGGTTACTCGGTATTGTAACGTTGGTTAACTATAATAATAATCATAATTACCTAGTCGTTATATATATTTAAGCATTTGTAAAATGCCTAAGGCAATGAAATTTCATTATATAAAGGTAATGATTTATCAGTGTAACTTCGTTTTAGATATTTAGAACATAAATTTCTTACTTGTTGACTGTTTAAACATAACCTTTACGTAAAATTAAAAGTAATAAAACAAAACAACGCATGTGAATGTGTATCTACTGTATTTATGAGCATATTTATATACGTAAAAAGGGGTCGAAACTTCTCTAGTAGAACAAAAAGTTTTTGTAGTCCACTTCAGATTTTGATCTGTAAAACAGTTTGCATACTTTCTTTGTTTTTAAGTCTTAAAGTTTTAAAAAAAGTTCATAAGAAACGTGCACTCTTGTAATTCAGAGCTCCATTGTTCTGTGGCAAATTGCAAGCTCTCAGTGCAGGCAGACTTTCTCGCAAACCTCAGCCGCGCCGCAACTTTCTGGGAAACCTTGCCAGTCCAATAAACTCGCCCATTCTAGTTGCAACGAGGAATTCTATTTGATGTTACGATTTAAGTACCTACCTACCTTTTTCTCGATAGGAAAGCTTGGTTGGCTTTCATCTAACCTGATGGTCAATGTCATTTACATTGAGATCGAAGGTACAATTTACACGAAAACCTTAATCACGAAGGATCAAGGAACTGACTATCTGTTTCTTATATCAAACTGTTTATGCCACAGCGTTGTTGGCATTGTGTTTAATTGCAATAAACAACTAATGGATTACCAGGTGGACTTACAGGACATACCTAACCTTTCACTAATCATCAGCAATTTTCAGTATGAAACGAAAAAACGAACTTGGAACCTCAGGTCTGACGCAGGTCAAATCACAGAGGTGGTAAAATTCAATAGATTTCAGATATTAAAAGAATTGGTACATTGTACTTATAAATTTATCAAAACTTTTGATGGTTCTCGAGAAAAAGTTGTATAATCCCTCCTTTGTACACCATGGTAAGGGACGGTTAGTGTAACACAATCCTGCTTCACTAACTGTCTACTGAACTTTGCTTCGGTTTATCGTCAGGTAGAGCCGATTCATATGCCTACTCTTCAATAAAGAATCATATATCCCTAGTACCGGTCCACCGTATTTGTTATCAGATACAAACACAATAACTCTATTTTCAATGGCATTATTATCTCCTCTAACACATTGGGCAAAGTCAAGTGTTTTATCTGACAATTAAAGTAGTCTAGTCTTCCATAGACACATACAATAGTGTTGTTCTAATAATTAAGTACCGCGGATTATAGTTTGTGTCGGTGTGACGCCAAACGGAGTGTCACGTGCTAAGTCCGGTTCATGGGTACGGGTGGGTATCAATAATCTGCGACTGACTGAATTAAAACCAACCTTATTACCTAAGTATAGAGTGCATGCAACTATTTCAGTGTACGAACATAGGTATGTTTGTTATGATGCGCCCATTCGTCCAATCAACGCATATGATATTGATGTTACCAGCTTTGCCCTCAATTCGAAATGTAGCGATAGCAAAACATAGCGAAATTCGATAAATTTTATCTGCTTCAATGGTTGTCTATGCGAAATTGCCATACGCCCGCCCACACGTGCCATAGCACGTGTAGGCGTATGGCAATTTCCAGGGTTACAGCTATGATAGAGCAAGTTTTTATTATGATTCATCATTGAGTTTGATTTCCAATTATTCTCGGGTGTCAATATCAATACAAAATTTCAATCATTGTAATAATTAATTGAACACGGTTCACGATAATGCATGCTCGAAAAATTTGAGGAATTGAAAACTTCAAATTCGCCTTAACAACAATGTTAAAATAGGTAGATAGCACATAAAAAGACAAATAAAGTTATGGTAATGATACCAACTGTGATATTTTATGATTTGACTGCAATACTTGCACCATTCTAGCTGAGAGAAATCACCAACAACTCGTAACAGGTTTACAAACAGTCATAGAAACAAATTAAATCTAAACAGACAAATGGTACACCGCATATACCACAGCTTAATAAAAATGTGTCCGTAAAGTGAGCTAACATAAATTTACGTTTAAAAACGGACACAATGTTATTTATCAAAACATAAAATAACTTTTAATAATAACAGAGGTGTGTGTTATAACTTTTAATAGAAATTCTTAGTTTACATCGCATTGTTCCGGCTGACCATACATCGTGTTTATAAACGATCGCTCTTTACTTCGTCACAAACATACAACCGGAGTTTTCTTGCCTAGCGTTCGCATTCTGCCGCTCAACAGTCCCACCGGTAAATGGGGGCTTGGCGAACACTCGCTCATCGTATGATACGTAATCGAGTTCCGCCGTCGATGTCAATTGCACTGGATCCCAGTAAGCGTGCCGTCCAATATCTCGATTCATGTTTGGACAGTCTAATTCGATTGGACGGAAGGTCGTCGCACTCAATTGTTTAATTAAACTCCGTCAGAGGTCATATCTCCAGCAAGCGTCTCAGACAATTACCTGAATGCGTTTAATACTGTTATGGTTGGTTATAGTCGCAACACCGCTATCTTATCGTCGGAGCGATAAATTGCTTTGCGTCGATATTGAATCGATACGTTCTAGATACGATTGTATAGTTCGCTGTTTGCTTGCAACAGTGATTCTCGCGACCGCGGACAGTGCGCCGCGTGTACTTAATAAATATTGTTTCTCCGAAACTTTTTTATGCTGTCCATAAATTAACGAACGAACCGGCGAGTTGCTCGCGAAGTATGTAGGTTAGTTTGTAATGTTTTTGCTTGCAAAAACAGCGTTGCGCACGTAATTCCTGTTTTTTGCTTAAAACGTGTTCGGAACTATACGCCCGGCCGGTGAATCACTTGAGGTTTAAGTTCATTTTGAAAGAGTGATTTACTTGTATTCGACTGATATAGCGTTCGCAGCAATACAGTTTTCTCAACCGGTTGCAACAACTATCTCATTTCACTCATCTAAACAATTTCCACTGACCCTGCATTGCATGGAGGCGTGATGATTTGTATCAGAGCTCCACGTGTGATCATACATTGTTGCCTCTTATTACAAGGAGGTAGAGTTGATTTCCGATTTCTAGTTTTAACACGCTCTATGCATATAATGTTATGCTCGTGATCTCGTTAAATATCCCGATAAAGTTTTCATGTCAACGGAATATCTTTATCTAATCTGCGTGTGAATAAAGGAGCTCTAGCGAACGTAAACACACTTTGTCAGTTTAACTCTTGCATTAAACCGGTTGCTGTTGCTTGTTTTAGTTTAATTACGTGGTATTAGAATTAGCTAATCTTTATTCAGCGATTAACTCAAATTTTTATCTATTTTTATAGTTTAAATCATAAAAATGTTTTGCGTAATCGCTTGCTAGTGGCCCTCCGCTTGATGACGAATTTTAAGTAAAATGTTTTTTCTTTCGTAGGAATGCCAAAGAGAAGTGTGGTGCAAAAAATATTTTGATTATTATGTGAAGTGTGTTAAATAAAAATGGTGGATAATGCGTCCTTCGAGTACTCGGACGAGTCTAGTTGCGAGAACTTTGTCGTCAACCAAAGCGGTGATGGGTGAGTTTGAAACTTTATCTTGCGAACTATAAGTATTTCTTTATAACACCCCCACTATAAGGTTTCAGGCTTACTTATTCAAAAATTGTTATAACTTTTACGGTAGCTAATACTAAACATTTTAATGAAAGCACCTTTGGTAAACTAACAAAGACCACAGTAAATTTATATATTATTAATTACTTTGGCTAATATATTTTTATCTGATATTGGCAGTAATGCCTGTTGTGTTAGACCAAAAGCAAGGAGACTTGTTAAGAAGCTAAGTGTATGCTTATACATAGAGTTTTAGGTAATCAGCCTGTTATTTCTGCCCGTGTATTGACAATCCAAAGAGGTAATGTTGTTTGGAAAATGCCCCATGAGTGGGCATTTTCCATCAGTCTAAAACTGGGGAACATTTATAAATTTTTGGTATTCGGTTTATATTTTATCTGTTTTGTTCTCTTTTTGTATTTCATAAGTGGTGCCTCACTTAACCTTGCGTATTTCTCTAATCACATTCCGTGAACAAACGATACTGTTAGTTCACTAGTCTTTTCAGGACCAATTTACGTAACCGCGGTATTCACTATATTCAATTTGAGAAAAGTCAAAGTTTGTTCGCAACAAATTTACATAAAATTATATAGTCATCAGCATCACTATATTCAATCAAACTGCTTTAATCTGACTTACAATTTCGTATTTATCTATGGCTCCGTTTTACCATTATTACTACCCTCTACTTAAAGCAAGGGTCAAAACCTTACATACTATCAATATTGAAACAAAGTTTTTTACTCATATTATTATTATCTACATTATATTTCTCAGTAGTTATTTTTTGTGGTAAAACGTTGCGTTGATTGGTTGGGACTAGAATTTTTCTTGTTATCCTCTCCCAGTAAGGGCAGGCAATAGAATCCAACCCGTACAAGCTCGCGTTCAGTTTTTTTACTTTATTGCGACTTGCTGTAACTTAAAGCTATCAGCCTATTATTTTTATGAACCGAGCAGAAAGATAAGTCGGGCTATAGAGATACCATCACTGCTGATTAAACATTTCAAACAGACGAGACATTTAGTACTAGATGTGTAAACAAAATTAACACTTGAACAAATAGTAATGTTTTATAAATTCCGCATTAAAAATTGTTAGTGGAAGTGACGAATACACTTCCACTGTTACCTTTTTAATGAGCCAAAATTTAAAATTATAAAAAGCTAGATGTTACTTGTGCATTTACCAAGCAACCAAACGTAGCGTAACGATGGAGATAATCTTTTCTGTGTTTATACCTTACATAATGTTTATTTGGTAACTCGTCATGGTACCTATTCACTTAAAATAGCGCTATGATTATAACTTGCCCTAAGTTTGATGTTCCATTGAATATTTTTAAATCCAGTAGTTTTGGACTGATCTCATACTCTTTAAACCGGAACACGAAATCGCAGGACACTGCTGCTTGGCGACAGAAATGGTTGTCAATGTGGTAGACATCAGGTAGATAGCGTGCAAAAATCCTACCTAATACTTGTTATTCTTTACTTTTGGGTGACAAAAACGAGATTTTATGTGGAAATTTTTTAACTCTCCTAGTATGCCACCAGTAGACGCGCTGCTTGCTCTTTGTTGTTATCCGATGGTTAGCGATATTTCTATACCACCGTAATTGAAACTTCCACCTTTGGTCTTATTATGCCTTATTTATGACTTACCTACCATAGTTGGAGATTGATGGCGCAGTAGGGTGACAAATTTTTATCATCTCAAGCTCTTCTGTGCTTTGGAAGGCACGTGATGCCGCTGGTCCCGGCTGCATTAACAGTCGTTACTAACCACCAATCCGCGCTTAGCCCGCCCGATGGTGGTTTATGGCCCTTTCTACCTATCCATCAATAGGAATGGCTCGTGCCTCAGCAGTGGGGACGTAAAAGGGGCTGATCATGGTCATGATGATGTGGCATAGATGGAGGTCAAGCGCTTGCCCGTTGTGAAATTATACCCTGTTTTCTGTCCCTGGCCCAAATGGTGTCGCGTTTGCATAAAACCAACTGAACTTCCTAGAATGTGAATACGATTATAGTTTTTTATTCAGAAAACAACCGTTGGTTAGCCTGCTTCCCTCTATGTAGGGTTGCCATCTCTAAAATTTGGCAACCAGGACAAGACGCGTGAATACCCCGGATTTTGAAGCCCAGAACCCGGACATGTCAACAGGTTTGTTATAAAACTCGAATTCAAATTGATTCGAGTCCCATCACTAGTGCTGCAGTGCCAGTGTCGGTTCGTAGGTTGTCCACACCACCACCTCGACGCGGCGGGCGGCCCAAGACTTTAAATTTTTAAAACCCGAGCTACAAATGAAACCTCGCCCGGACGCTCCCCGGACGCCCTCTAAACTAAGACAAATCCGGGGCAACCCGGACGGATGACAACCCTACCTCTACTCAGCCTACATGGACAACATCTCTCCCATACACATTGAAATTCAATAAGTTATGTAGGTACGAGCGTCATACAATGTTTTATGTATTTAGAGCGCTGTCCGCACACTCCTTATGCAACAGATATTAAGATACACCTTTGCATCGACCGTTGGAAATGTTTTTATTCAGGGATCTCAATTTTCTTGGGATGTTTATAACCTGGCACAAACAAGGGTATTGGTTAGTTCGTGTCGAGGTCTTGCTGTCTTGTCTGGTGTCTCGAGTTTTTCATCCGTTGATATGGGAGTGTTCTTCTTAAAAAAGTATGTACCCCTTGTAAGATATCACCATTACTATGATGTTCCTGTTTACACAATTTGCTAGGCTCTAAATTTTCTGGCAAAGTTACATGGGTTAATATAATACATAAAAAGTCTAGTTTTAGTATGGTAAATTGTCCTAACTGATTACCTTTTGATTGTTTGCGTGATTTTCGCAACTTTGCAGCAGGATCTGAAAATATTGGCCTTCGAAACCTCGAGTCAATTATTTACGTCCTATCTATAGAGAAACTTTCTTCGCATTTTTAGTTAGTCTTTGATGCCAAGTCCTTTTATTGTAGCGAAAATCGGTGTATCGCTATATCCTTTAAATCTTTTAATAATCCTATAAAATATAAACTTTAACATGCATTTCTGATATTTAATGAAGAAGAAAATAATCTAAAGCATTTAAAATGAAACTGCTGAACAGTTTAGCACAATAAATAAAAACAATTTCGGAAAAAGTGAGCAAATCTTTTTTGCTTACCAGATTAGTTTACCTACTGATATCCTTGTTTAGCCCACTTTTTGTAAGATTATGATAAATCATCAATACCTGCTGACAACATTACACTTATAAACATCAATCCTTAAATGGCCTGCAATTTTTTTTAAATGTTATTATTGTAAATTTTCTGTCTGATTATAATTAAATAAATCAATAAGACTAAGCATTGCAAACGGGTTTTAATTGTGTCATTTAGGTGTTTTACTGCCAATATCCGTATAGAAATTTAGAAAAGCAGGTAGAATTATACCTAGGTATATAAATCAAATATCTACACCTATCAAATGACGTCAATTTGCTTTGAAAGCATTTGCATTTGTTTAGTTGAGAGAAACTCTCGGTATTGTCGGTAATATCAAAAGTATTTTTTCGGTAACGGCTTGCGTGTTTTTTTTAGCAGATCTTAGTAAAGTAAACAAATGCTTTTTATGTTTCTTGTAACTTTCTAGCAGAATTTTATTTATTGATTCATTATTATGTTTTCAAATAACAAAGTGTTATAGACCTGCGGTATACATTTTAAACTTAACTTTTTATTTATTCTTCTGCTATATACCTATAACTTCTTTGACTCAACCACCATTTACATAGTGGGGTGGTGACACATCAGCATACATACGTCTTAATGTGGTACTCAGATCTTCATATATAGGGGAGATCATGCCATTTGTGGATTGGTGTTATTGACTGTCATCATTAGATGTCATAAACACCAAACTGAACCAACGGCTCAATTTGCCTTTTTTGAAGACGCAGATGGCAGAGCACAGTTTTAACTGCCTTAGTGGTTAAGACCAACAGTCAGACCCAGAGGTCGCGGGTTGAATTCCCAGCAGGGGTACATGTTTATGTACTTGGTTTGGTTGGCAGAGCTTGTTTATCCGCCCGTCTAGCTATCACTGTCTTATGTTGATATGTCGGGTCTTTCGTCGATTCATACCATTAGTGGTTCATACCGCGGTATGATTAGCACAAGGACGCTTTTTGAATTGGCTGTTTCATACTATGGTATGAACCACTCATGGTATGAATCGACGAAAGACCCGATATGTCGCCATAACATCAATGTTTATAGCATTGTTGTGTTCCAGCAGCTAGAGATAAGTGCTTTGACTTTATCATCACTTAACATCAGGTTACATGAAGGCTAAGTATTATGGCCAAATGTAGGTAAGGAATAAAAAAAACAGTATATTTTTATAATATGGTCCCCTACCTATCCGGTGACTCCTCAATGCAACAATGGCTTAACCTCCAAGATCGATCAAACACCGAACACGCCTTCTTCTATAACCATTCTTAAAAATGATTGAGCTATCAAGTTCAACATAATACCTACGCTACGATAAGTAGTTTTGACCTAGAGTCCTAGATAGACTGGTTTTCATTACAATTAATAGTCTGCGTCAGCTTGTTTAACTAAGGTAAACTATTTATTTTCCTCTGCATTCAACAAGTACCTACGTAAATGCTGATTTTATTACCTACCAATAAGGTAAAACTAAAATGCAGTGGCATTGAAAAGTAAGTACTGCTGCATAGCATGCATGCCATGACTCGTGCATTTCCTTTTTTTTTTAAATCTTCGCTCGCCGGAACAAAAAATACAGAAAATATTTTATAGGTTTACTTACGTCTTTCTTTCTTTTTCTCTTTACCGTAAAAACAATTAAAATCTTTTTTATGATTGAAAGGCGGATATAAGGGTCAGTGTAAACATTTTAATAATGCCATTGTTTTTATTAATATAAAAATATGTTTTTAATCCTCACAGTATATGTACAATCACAATATAAATAATAATGTAGAGCTATATAATATACAATTATTATTATTAAAATATTCTAGAGTTCCTCAATGTAGATAAAGAGCACGTACAGATTATAAAATTGGCTACTATGTTGTTCGCAGACAAGTGCTAAAACCATTATCGGGGTCAGCGCCGTCAGTGCGTGTGACTACCCTCAGCACCAGCGTACACGCAGACGCGAAGGACGGCAAGCAGCCGGGAAAGTCGCGACAGAAGAAGTTCCAGCGGCACTTCCCGCAGGTCGGGCCGGAGGAGAAAGTGCTGAACTGTAAGTTTCACCGTAACTTCACAATGTGACTTTCGAAGTGTCTTATATGAAGGCAGCAGACAACAGGACCAGTTGTGTCAGAAGTTCCAACGGCAAATCGGAACTGTGAGTAAAACCGTAACTTTCCTCCACCTTAGCGCAATGGCTTGCATGCAGATAGCAGACTAACGGGCAAGTCGTGGCAGAAGAAGTTCAAGCGGCACGTTCCCGCAGGTCAGGCCGGAGGAGAAGGTGCTGAACTGTCAGTGTGACCGTAAGTCCACAATCGTGGCTTTCGAACTGTCTTATACGAAGACAGCAAACAACAGGGCAAGTCGTGGTAGAAGTTCTAGCGGCACTTTCCTCAGGTCAGCCCGGAGGAGAAGGTGCTGAACTGTAAGTAAGACCGTTACTTTCCTCCACAGCTGTTAAAGTAACATCTTGCATGAAGTCAGCGGAAATATGGGTAAGTCGTGGTAGAAGGGTCAGTGGCACTTCCCGTAGGTCAGCCCGGAGGAGGTGCTGAACTGTAAGTGTGACCGTAACTCTCCTTCACAGCAGCTTGTTTAGTGTCTTACATACGCTAGTTGTCATAGAAGTTCCAGCAACATTACCTGCAGGTCTACACTTCCAGAGGATTAGGTGCTGAATTGGAAGTTACAGTATCTAACTCTTGGAAAGCTGGAAAGGAGATAACCGTCACGGTCGTAATAGAAGTTCTAGCGTCATTTCCCGCAGTTCTACGCTCTCGGACGAGAAGGTGCTGAATTGTAAGTGTGAAAATAACTCTTCATAAACTCGCACAGTGTTTTATTTGCGGACAGCAGACAACGGTCAACTCGTGATAGAAGTTCCAGCGCACGCTCCTTTCCGCAGGTCGGCCCGAGGAAAAGGTGATGAACTATGTGACTATCACTCTATTTCTCATCAGCTTGTCAATAATGCAGAATGCAGATAAACGCGGGCAACTCCTGTTAGAATTACCAGTGGTACTTCCCGCAGATCTGCCTAAAGGAGAAAGAGTACCTTCTCCTTACTTCCCACTTAAAATTCAGTAGAGTTTGTAAGTGAAAACGTAACTATCACCTCTACAGCAGCTTGATGTCTTACACACCGTCAATATAAGCACCTTTATTTCTACTATTTTTATAGAGTTAACTATCACTCGTGTTGTGTGGCATTGACACGGAATATGAAATGCTGGACAACGATCTGTTACATCATTTAAACATTATATTCTTAAGATAATCTTATTTAAAAGTTACGTGACTGTCTTCGTGCTTTGCCAATAAGCACAATTTCTAGAATTTGTAACTGTTGGATTATCGGGACATAAAATGACTTGCATTATAGAGACCGGTTTTCGCACGCCATTTGGAAACATGAAACTATTTAAATGCTTCTCCTAACATAAATAGTCTATATGATTTAATTGGTAGTGCACGGCTTGCTATTTCCGTTCCACATTGTAAATAGTTTTTGTGCGTTTTGCAATGAGGTTGTTACTCTATGATCTTAGCGAATTTTTTGTTTGAATATTTTTTCTGGAAGATACTTAGACATATCCACTCCAACTCCTCTTCTTAACTAGAATGGTCTAGGGTTTAGTCCTTCTCAACTGCTAAACATCTCGATTGTAATTACCCTCTCTTTTATCCATATATACGTTGGATGCATGACAATTTGTTAACTTTTAATATTTGTATAGTGAAAGTTTAATTTCGATGCAATTTTAAGAACCACCCACATAGCTTATTGAGTTACTCGTTAAGGCCAATTATAGTTTTTGAGACTACCTGTTTGTTTGTTGTTTCAATTACTAAATAAATTTATTAGTTTTACCGATTGCTGATCCGCGTAATTCAATGTGATCAACCCTACGTATAAAGTGTTAATACATTAGATATTTGATATTTGCAGTGCCACGTTTGATAATCCATTATTAATAATGATGCAGACTTTATGCAATTTGCCGTGTCATGTCATCCGATGAACAAAAACCAGGAACCCGTGTAAGATCACCCACGTGCCTATTCCACGCACTTTTCTTGAAAACTGCTTGCTGGATCTTTAATTTGCAATTTGCCAGAGAGATGAAGTTTGATGACTCAAATAAGAACGTGATTTACACATAAGTCGAATTTATTTGTTATTTTGCTTTCGTGTTATTTTTGAGGATTAATAAAGATTATATAAAAAACCTTAATGTTTGTTGTGTATACCGTAAGGTGTTAAATAAATAGGCAACATAGAATTTAATAATAATATTAATATAAAAGGTAATCATTTTTATTTTCAGAACAATGATCCATGTTGTTAGTAAACTTAAAAGCTATGTCACTAGAGAGAGCAAAGAAAAAAAAATTTAATAATAAATTTAAAATATTTATTTGTATAAAGGTATGTTAGGTTTTCATTAAAAAAAAATTAATTACAGTGTTTCGTATGAAAGACTGAAATATTTTATTTTGACATAATTTTTAAATTACATTGTGTGTGTTTACATATGTTTTTGTGTAAGTGTCCTCTGCCCGCAATTTAAACTCACACTTGACCAGTTTTCTAAAGATAAATAAGCCGTGGCTATGTCTTATTCAAGGACGTAAAAATAACTGATCGCTTACTTTGTTCTCTGCTTGGTAACGTCAAATTGTTGATTAGTGTTTTCCTCAATAGCAACGTTGATAGATTTTTATGTAACCTCTTTTTACACGTGTGAGTAATTTTTAGATCACCTTTATTAATAATCATGATTTCAATAACTACTCAATGATTTATTTGCAGTTGTTATGTACAAAATCGTCTTAAAAATGGTGTTATATTCTTTCTTCTTAATTAACTTTTGAAGTTCTTATGAATGTTACCAGTTAATAGTTACTAATAAAATATTATGAAGCGTGTGTCTGTAAAACAATTGAGTGTAGTCACCTCTAGAAAAAGAAGTTTTTGAACTATAGGTCGTGAACTCGTGACCGCGTGACCCGGTCTTGCTCAAACACGAACTTGACCTGTATTCACACCCTAACAGGGCACAGTGTAGCAAAGCAATGCAAAGATTTCAGATGAGTCTCTGTAGACATACGTTTTTAAATAAGAATGGTAACAAAAAATAAAATAATTGATCCAACATAATTCAAAGTTTAAAGTAAAAAGTTCAAAGTTCAAAGTTTTTTATTGAATTCAAAATATACAAAATGTTAAAGACTCTTTAGGCGTTTAAAAAGCTCTTATACTTAAGAGGAGGCATTACAAGTACCAGTTAATTATTTAACATAAAACCATTTATGTTTGATCAAGGATAGCTGGTACCGAAGGGATTTGCTAAGTCTAGAAACTTGTTTCGAACAGTAACGAATGATTTAACTTGTGATTATTATTGATATAACTTAGAATATTGGCTTTTAAAACATTTTTGATTAAACAAAAACTCCAGCACTTCGCCTTTTAAACCGTTACTTTTTCACAGCTCGTAATAATCATCACGGTATTGTTAAAATGGTCAATAGTCTCATTAATAGTTACTCTAATCTTACTGACTAATTTAAGACCTAAGATAGTTTTAAAAGTTTAGAATCTTTATCGTTTTGAACTCATTTCTTCTTTAACTTAACCCGTTCGAAGGCAATGGCAGCCGTGTTGCCATCACTATATTGAATTTTATGCACTTGAAATAAGATTGAAAAGCAATGAAAAATTGCTACTATATTGCCCGTGAAAGGTTTAAAAGCGACGCTCTAGCCGGTGTAGCCTTTTCCATAAATCTCTATCCCAAGCGAATACTTTGCTTGCGACTGTTTTATAAGACACGAAACCTAATTACTTTGCTGATAAGGCGTATTTTCCTTTTCAGATTACTCTTGCGCGTTAGTAGGCGACCTACTGTTGCAAGGACACCTGTACATTACGAAGAACTACTTCGCTTTCTACTCCAACGTCTTCGGTTATGTTACCAAGGTGAGCGACGTCTGGCTTGATTACTCTCACTTGACATTAATACTTACGACTTTTCTTCAATACTGTACTGTATGATGAAGGACTACAATCTTTCACTAAAAATAGCTAGGTACATACTTTTCGTGAAAGATTTGTTGAGAAATTAACATAACATCAAACAATGGATGGTTATGAACATTCTGGAAAATTCTGAAACATTTAATGAGGAAGGTTTTATGTACTTACCAAATTCTGAATATTTTATCACATAGGTTATTTTGGATCATATGTTTTTGTATAAATTAAAGTGATAAGTACATTAATTATATATCTAATACCTTTAAACGAGCAATTCTTGTATATATGTATATAATCTGAATCTCGGAAACGGCTCCAGCGATTTTCATGAAATTTAGTATGCAGGGGGTTTCGGGGGCAATAAATCGATCTAGCTAGGTTTAATTTTTAGAAAACGTCGTTTTATCCGTAAAAAATATCCCCTCTATAACATGCCTGTTTGCCAGCTCGGTCATCCAGGTACTAATAATATAATAAATAGAGCAATGTCGAAAACAACAACAACACATACCTACCTAGTATAGTACCTATTTCACGTTTAACCGGTTTAACTTTGAATAAAGTTATGAGGTTAAGTTCAACATGCCTGTTTGCCTGTCTTAAATACAAACTATTGTATTTTCCACCTTAAACAATTGAAGGTCTTCTACATTATCTGTGCACGCCTACATTTTTGTCACATTATTTGTTGTGATCGTAAAGGGGTGTGTAAAGGGGTGTGTAAAGGGGTGTGTAAAGGGGTGTGTAAAGGGGTGTGTAAAGGTGTTTCGTAAAGTGTCAATTCGAACAAAGTGTCCCAATATATTCGGGCCGAGTCGTCATCATCTCGAATATTTGTATTTATATCTGTCAGTGTATAAATGTCTACTGACGATCACGAGGAAAAATCGCGAGAAAAAGAAACTTGCCAAGTTTTTACGACTTTTTTATACGCTAAGTTGGGTAGTCTTTTTCGTATAGCATTTTATTTATTTTACTTATCATCTACAATACTCATTTCGTCTCTAATCAAACATTATGTTAATGAAGCTTGTCATTTGAGGAAATATTTACCTCAAATATTTTTTATTAAACAACAATATGTTACTCGCTTAAGGTCAACAAGAGTTTGGAGGCCATGATCACATATAACTTCTATGTAGACCGCAGCAAAGCCAGATAATAACGTTAATAATTGTCATGAAAAGTAGGATTAAGAGATACTCTTGGTTAGCAATAAGACCTGCATACTGTTACCTTTTTCTTTACACAATAAACTACTGACTTACTTACTTACTTCCTTACTTACTTACTTACTTACTTACTTACTTACTTACTTACTTACTGATAATTGTCGCCGCATTATCTGCATATACATACATTTCCGTGCGAACAACTATTTAAGGAGTGGAACCTAAAATTGTAAACGTGACCTTATTAATATTAATCGCCGTTTTCTGACGATAAAAGATAAGTATTTAATGAGGTAGCTCGGTAATTTTTGTAATTTTTGTATTACCTACTTACTGTTGACCCCAGATGGCCTTTATAGCGTAACCGGATTTTAAGGGCAGCGAAAGAAAAGGTTATTAAACTCCTCAGAGGGTTTCCATAGGAATTAACTTTAGGCTCACGCGTGACTCCGTGTCCTGCTAGATATCCGGGGCTTTCAATTCGGAATCGAAGTAGCTCGATGGCTTACCGCCTAGCGCTTTCCTGATGCGTTCTTGCGAATAAAGCAACCTTGGTAATGACTGGTCACCGGATGGGCAACATAATTTAAAAAAATCTTGAGCTCCTTCGCACTTCGGAAGGCACGTTAAGCCGTTGAACCTGATTGTTTTCTAACAACAGCTGTTAAAACCCACCATCCCACATTGGGCTATATTGGTAGGATTGGGCCACAGAATCCCCTGACCCGGTATGTCAGAGGGTGCGGTCTTGAATCCCGATCGTGAATATTTTTTACACTTCCAATTTATTATTTAATTTTAAATTTGCATAAAATTGTAAACATCCATAATTATAATTATGCTAAAATTCGTTCGTCGTAACAAAGTCATGAAACCAGATACACTTGACTTACATTTATATTTTAATTTATACCAGCTGTTATTAGCATGCGGGCATGTTACTATTCTTAGATTAACTCTTTTTTGTTTGAGAGAGTTTGATGCTTGTCTCAGATGACATTTTCAGCTTTACCTGGCTTGAGGGAACGGCATCACGCACTAGTGCGTGTCCCTACCCTACTCGATTCTCCGAGAGGTTCGGGTCGGATCGGGAGCGGAAAAACCCGAGGGCGCCTCTAAAGGCTAGGACCTCAGCTCGGGTTGACCGTGTCGTGGGGTGGCCCTTCAACTCGTTGTGGGTCCTTCTCCAGGGAAATATGCCCGGCATGTTTCAGCGCCTGATTACACGGCGGTTCTCATTTTAATATTCATAACCCTTTAAATTGTGTTACTACAAGATGAAATATACAAGTATTTGAGCGGAACTTCGAGTTACAAATGAACTAATTAGTAATAACTGCTAAACGTTGATATCGCACGTTAATTTCAGTTTCTAGGTTTTGTAATTAACAATCATAGGTATTTATTTAAAATAAATATATGTTTCATCACTGATTTTTCTAAGCACTTTTTCTTTCTTTTTTTTAAATTTTTTGTATTACATCATTTTATAACTATAAAATAAATGCAGTAAATATTCATTAGAAGACATTTGACATATCAAAATGACCTTTGATAGTCAAATGTTTCCCACATGGTTTGGTTGACACAATATGTCACATATAATAATAATATGTCATGTTCATAATATCGACTTTAAATTTACAAAATGGCGCGCTCTTGCGCACTTTCCCGATTTCCTGTTACACGCTTGTTACACTGTTACACATACTTCCGTCCCATTTCACGAAATCACTCCCACAAATTGCTTATATAGAAAGCGAGCGGAAAGACAGACAAACCACACTATGGATGAACCATCTAATATCTCTATCTTATCATTGTGTATTGAGTGGAGGAGGCGCAAGAGGTGTGTCAGGACCGTAGCAAGTGGAAGGATGTGGTCTCTGCCTACCCCGTTGGGAAAAAGGCGTGATGGTATGTATGTATGTATGTATGTATCATTGTGGTAAGATCCCATATGGACTGTCGAAAGAGGCGATTATTTCCAAGTTAATCTAAGCCTATCGTCGCTAAGTTTGACCGTGAGCCTCGAGAGTCGAGATACATTAATGCCTGCAGTTACTCCGTTAGTTACAGGTATTAAGCGTAAACAACTGTTTTATGTGCTGACTTAATGAACTGATTCGCAACGCAAGCCTGATTTTACATCGTCATGTATATAGGTATTAGGTAGATTATGATAAAGATAAGGCGCTGTAAAAACTATGAAATGCGATTCACTTATGAATGGATTATATAAAATGTATTCTACATACAACGCCAAGAAAAATATATGTCATAAAAGACTATGTTTGTATTAAGTACAAGAGTGAAAGGATAGGGTTGCACAAAAAATCGAAATGCTACTAGAAGGGAACGTCAGCAGGCCCCACTGTTGTGATTGTGAAAACATTGCTACAATATTGCTTTAAAAGATTTCGGAGACCCTTGGCAACATATAAGTAACCCTTATAAAGCCCTTGTCAGGCCCTTGACTACATATTTTTATCCGCCTCTGTGGTCTAGTGGCTAAGACCACCGGTTTAGACCCAGAGGTCCCGGGTTCGATTCCCAGCGGGGGGTACATGTTTGTGTACTCGGTTTGGTTGGTGGTAGGGCTTGCTTGTCCGCCTGGCTAGCTACCACCGCCATCTTATCTAAATATGTCGCCATAACATCAATGTTTGTAGCATTGTGTTCCGGCAGCTAGAGATATGATAGCCAGTGCCTCACTAGTTGAGGATTCCGGGTGAAGTGCGCTTTCATCATTGGCCTTATCATCACTTAACATCAGGTGAGATCAAGGCACTGCGCTTACCCGTTAATATTAACAAAAAAAAAGTACGCACACCAACGAATGAATAGCTACATCATATAGCACATTGATATTAAATAACCTCACGCTACGCGTACGCGACACGTGTGGGCCGAAAAACGGATGAGAATTACGTTACCCTAGCCGCCTTGACCCAAATAGTGGTGCGGGAATGTACGGTCAGTTTGAGCGGGACATTTTACTCTATGAGTATCTGTACCACATGAGAAGTGACTATATAGGGTTTGGGATGTCTCGTCATTTTTAAAGTCTCGGTCCAGGATCATTGTCCCGGGACTTCCCGAAAACTTTCATCATCATCATCAGCTCACTTTATGTCCCCACTGCTAATAGGGCCTTCCCCATGGATTACAGATAGGGAGAACGGGCCGTAAATGGGCCTAGTACGGATTGGTGGTTGTTAGCGACTGCTAGCTGCTGTAGCCGGGACCAACTGATTTACATGCCTTCCGAAGCACGGAAGACCTGGAGATGATACATTTTTGGTCACCCATCCGGTGACCGGCATTTCCGAAAGTTGCTTTATCTTAGCACTCGCAGACCGGGCGCCTTGACCACTGTGCCTTCGAGCTCCTCATAACTTTACTCGTTTATATGCTATGCCATCAGTCTGCACCACGCTGCCTCTGGCCCAATACGGTTTTGTAGGCACCAATCCAATAAGAATGCGCCGCTATAAAACCATTACATAAAAACGACTCGATTTATAAGGTTGCAAAATCAAAGTTAAAGTCAAATCGTTTATTTAATACTAGCTATGCCCCGCGGTTTCACCCGCGTTACTTCCCGTTTTTGCAACATTTTTCATTGCTGCTCCACTCCTATTAGTCATAGCGTGATGTAATATAGCCTTCCTATAGCCTTCCTCAATAAATAGACTATTCAACACAAAAATAATTTTTCAATTCGAATCAGTAGTTCCTGAGATTAGCGCGTTCAAACAAACAAACAAACAAACAAACAGACTCTTCAGCTTAATAATATTAGTATAGATAAGTCTTTACAGGCGCTTATCCATGTTCTTGTTAATAGGTTTTAAGCATTTTTCAAAAACCATTTTCTTTAGGTACTGCTTTGGTGTCATGGTTTTCTTCTAGCTGTCTTAATGCCCTTTTAATAGGTACTACTGGGATATTTCCTTTAAAATGAAAATCCCATTAGTTCCATATGCAACTCCTGGGATATACCCACTGGTTATAACTTAAACCTTTCACCGATCAAATTTCGTTGACAATAAGGATAGAAAATGATTTTGTCGTAAACGTTCCAATTGAGTAATTTGCGTTTCTGGCACCATGCGTCGTTGCATTGCGTATTAGACGCACTGCGTATAGGGCGAGCTGCTACTATATCAATTCGCTGTTCGTCCGAATTTTAAGACGAACGGCGTAATGAACCAAATGCATGTATGACGAACTGCGATGTTGACCAACTCCTATATACCAAGTCAATTCGCTGTTCGTCCTAATTTTAAGACGAACTGCGTATTGGACCAAATGCGTGTAGGACGAACGCCTAACAAATCTAAAATACAAATAATAATAAACTCAAATTTAGGTTGACTAAATTGACAACTAGTTCGGATTTTGGGAGAGCCTTCGACCAAAAACAGCTGGCATGAAACTCGGGGGCTTTTTTCTTTGGTCGCACATAAGATGCTCTCTGTATTTGTACTCTGTACTCTGTTATTTGGTAGTAGAACTTATTCAAACTTGCTGTTGCCGCCATTAATAAAATGTATTTTTTTCTTCAGTATTTCCACATCGGAATATTGATTAACCCCGGAGGTTAAGATTATGAATTAAAAATAAGGTTTTATGACAAGATGTCATTGTAAATTTATATTTATAATTAGCACCTCATTAATGTTTATTTTGGTCAGCGACTTATAGTGTGAAGATGTCAACAAGTTTGTTTCAATGTTATGTGTTGACGGATGTATTTAAATGAGATTTGGCCGTAGTTATCAGTTATGTTTCATAAACAATCGTAAAGTCGACTATAAAATGTATGCTCATAAAACTTGACTACATGTAAAGAGTTATTAATGCTTACACGGAATTAAAGTAGCTGTATCCTTGTTTAAGTAAAGTAAAAAAGAGTTCACATAAATGAACTTTGCACTACGCCTAGTTTAAAACTGTTTCTGTCTCATTTTTATTCAAAAAGCAGATAAGACAGCATAGTTTTAAACATGGATAAACTTTAGTCCATGATATTGATGTGATGATAGGTGCTCACATTTACCTTAAATATTATTTTAGCTTGGCGGTCCTTATGCAGACTTCTTTTATGTGACCACGGAAGTGGATGAAACTTATTGTTTTAATCTGACGCCGACACACTAAAATAATATGAAAAATATTTAATCTTTCTTTTCGTGTAGGTAATTTATACCTCAATGGCAGTTAAATGTATTATTATTAAGTATGTCAACAAATCAGTTAGCAACAATGACAAATTTACATTTGACGTAACCTTGAAAGCAATCCGAACATGTGTTTATTTTGAGTAACAAAACAATACAATGGGGCTTATTTCATGTGCTTTAAAAGTTATAAATATTCAATTTTATGGCACATATTATTTTTGTTTGTTTTACCTGTTCGTGTAAGCAATAAAGTATTTTTATCTTTCTATCTATCTTTACGGCTGTACTCTAAACTCCACTTTCCAATTTAAATCAGTTGAAGAACCTAACTAGCAATATAAAGTTTACAAAATGGACTTTTAAATTTGAATCGAAATCGAAATTGAAATCGTAGTAATAATAATAAACAAATGAGCCTTAATAAAAAAGCGAATTATTCGTGCAAATAATTCAAGCCCTTTTGTGTTGTTTTCCCCCACTGTGTCTTCCTACTTATTACTTATCAACAGTTTATACATTGTTCCAGCTACTAATCCCGACCACGTCTGTCCTCCGGATAACCAAAGAGAAGGTGGCGAGGATAATCCCCAATGCGGTGGGCGTGTGTACGCGGGACGAGCGGCATGTGTTCGGCTCGCTCCTGTCGCGGGACTCCACGTACAAGCTCATGCTGCATGTGTGGAAAGCGGCTCGCGCTCCCGAACTCAACACACCCAAACCACAGGTAGCTTGTTGCCTTTTGTTGGTTTTATTTCTTGACCTTCATCTTCCATTCCCTATTGCGATGGGAGTGTGTACGCGGACGAGCGGCATGTGTTCTGGTCTCTGCTGTCACGAGATTTCACATGTGTAGAAAGCGGCCCGCGCTCTAGAGCTCAACACGACTAAGTCAAAGGTAGCTCATCGCCTTTTGTTGGTTATTAATTTACTATATGGTGTGAGGCATCACTCGTGGGTAAGTATCCCCATTGTGATGGGTGTTTGTACGCGGGACGAGCGGCATGTGTTCGGCTCGCCGCTGTCGCGTGACTCCACGTACAAGGTCATGCTGCATGTGTGGAAAGCGGCTCGTGCTCCAGAACTCAACACACTCAAGCCACAGGTAGATTATCACCTTTTTTTGGTTTTTATTGGACTATAGGTTAGCGCTTAGCCTTCTTCTCGCTTAATGGTAAGAATCGGTGGGCGTGTGTACGCGGGACGCGCGGCATGTGTTTGGATCGCCGCTGTCGCGGGACTCCTCGTGCAAAGATCTTATTCTCCAAATATCCTTTCTTGGACATATTGGTAGCTAAAACCACGCGTAATCGGATGAGGAAATGAGGACATCAGACCAAGATGGTGTCTCGGACGAGTACAAAGATTTAGTTGGTTCCTGTGTTTAGTTTATAAAATACCTACCGCCATAATTAACTTAGTTTTCATATCATAGTAACAAAGAGACTTTTGTTTCTTGGTTGCTGTACTTTTTCAATATAAGTTGAAAAGGACTTGTAAATTATTGTGTGAATATTATTCATATATAACCCTTTGTTTAAAACATATTACATCGTTTCAGGATCTCCGAGCCTCCGAAGTGGAGTTGGACGCGTCAGAGTACTCGCCCGAGGACGATAGCAGTTCAGCGGGCGGTGATCACCACGACGCGCCGTCGCCACCGCCTAGGAGGGAGTCGGAAGCCATCATCACAGCCGGTCAGTATTATATAAAAAAAAAAAAAAAAAAAATAATCAAAAATCTTTATTCATTAACTAAGTTTACATAAGCTTTTACTGTGGCCGGTGCTTCTGTTTGAGCAGATAATTACTCGTTTTGGGAAGCACCGCTCTTCCATTGAGAAATATTATAATCTTAACTAAAATGCAAAATTACCATTTAAGGCTAGTTATTTTCAAATGTGTGTATTATGGTATGTCGCAGTGAGTGTGTGGTGTGAGTGTGCGGTGTGTCTGTGTGGTGTGTCTGTGTGGTGTGAGTGTGTGTGTGTGTGTGTGTGTTTGTTTTAAGTACCATACGAGGACGTAGGCCTGAATACACAAGGCACATCCGAGGACGTTTTCAATCCGAGGACTTTTTTGTGAGTCCTCGGTTTGACTTGATTACTGCATCGTACTCTACGTGCGATTTTGAACCTTTCTATATACTTAATAAAGAAAAGTCAACAAATCCTCGGATTGGTCTTGGAAATTTCTGTACACACCCCGACAGAGTGTGAACACCAGGCGGCGCCACTATCGATTTATACACACTTGCTATACACATGAGTCATGTATGTTGTACTGTCTGAGGACTAATGTGTAAATTTTACACTCAAGACCTCGGATTAGTATCAGTATCTGACAAAGTGTATTTAGGTCCTCATATGGATAGATTTTCACGTCGTTATCAAAGAGTGTTGTTTTTCCGTCCTCGTTTTGTAAGAACAAGGAATGTAAGCAAAGTAAGTATTTTTTAAATAGATGATCATAACTTTTAATGCAACCTTCGTTATCAAAGACCTCCCTATTCGAGTGGCTCGCACGCCGTTCTCTGATGTCACCATCTCCGAGGTCATCATATAGAAAAACGAACTTTTTCTATATTGTCCCGGATCTAGGTTGTTGTGGTACCGTCGTTGTTCCTCATTTTCATAACACAATTTAGGAGGTTATCAATTCGGTTGTACCTATATGTTTTTTTTATGTGTTTGTTCGCGCATATCTCCGTCATTTATGCACCGATTTGGATGATTTTTTTTTTGATCGATAGCTATTTTTCCCGAGATGGTTCCATTTTTACAAGCTTTTATTTAGTTTCATTCACCTGTCCCGGTGTCTGTAATCAAATCTGCAAGTTAAATATGATCCACTTCCCGGTTACCGATTGAGCTAAAATTTTGCATGCATGTGTAAATCGGATGACAATGCAAAATTATTAATACATGAAGCTGATCTGATGATGAAACCGGAAGGTAGCCATAGGAACTTGGTTGTTAAATGACACAACCCCATCGAGTTTGGATTCGTTTGATCCGTCTTGACGAGAACTTTGGTGCTAAATGGTAACTAGGGTCTGATGATGGAGCTGGAAGATGGCCATAGGAACTCGGTAATTAAACGACACAACCCCATCGAGTTTGGGCTCGTATGGTTCGTCTTGACGAATACTTTGGTGATAGATGGTAACCAGGGTCTGATGATGGAGCTAGAAGATGGCCACAGGAACTCGGTAATTAAACGACACAACCCCATCGAGTTTGGGCTCGTATGATTCGTCTTGACGAGTATTTTGGTGCAAGATGGTAACCAGGGTTTGATGATGGAACCGAAAGGTAGCCATAAGAACTCGGTAGTTAAACGACACAACCCATCGAGTTTGGACTCGTTTGATCCGTCTTGACGAATACTTTGGTGCTAGATGGTAACCAGGGTATGATGATGGAGCTGGAAGATGGCCAAAGGAACTCGGTAATTAAACGACACAACCCCATCGAGTTTGGGCTCGTATAGTTCGTCTTGACGAGTACTTTGGTGCTAGATTATAACAAGGGTCTGATGATGGAGCTAGAAGATGGACACAGAAACTCGGTAATTAAACGACACAACCCCATCGAGTTTGGGCTCGTATGGTTCATCTTGACGAGTACTTTGGTGCTAGATTGTAACCAGGGTCTGATGATGGAGCTAGAAGATGGACACAGGATCTCGGTAATTAAACGACACAACCCCATCGAGTTTGGGCTCGTATGATTCGTCTTGACGAGTACTTTGGTGCTAGATGGTAACTAGGGTATGATGATGGAGCTGGAAGATGACCATAGGAACTCGGGAAAATAAGTTTGTTCGTTTGTTCGTTCCGTTTGTTATGAATGTGGATTCTGTCTTTGTTAAATGCTCCTTTGCTCCTTTCAGAGTAAAAATCTCCGGTCCTCAAATAATCATCTCCATTTCTGTCCCTCTCATACATATGGTTTTGTTCATTCTTTTTTTCAATCCATTCTCCTGTAGAACGCGCTGCCTCTCGAAATCAGGATGGCTACATAAAGAAAGTACGCGAGCTCTTGTTTGATATAATCATGGCAGAATCATCTTAATAACGTCCTTTTAGAACTACTTATGTATT
Source organism: Eudonia mercurella (assembly GCA_963082485.1). Taxonomy (NCBI): domain Eukaryota; kingdom Metazoa; phylum Arthropoda; class Insecta; order Lepidoptera; family Crambidae; genus Eudonia; species Eudonia mercurella. The sequence goes on along the minus strand of OY720039.1, from coordinate 5,690,319 downwards.
TTATGTATGTGTATTTATTGTAGTTTACGTATTTACAATACACATAATTATATGTTTATGTATATACAATATTTATGCATGTGTTATATACTTACATTTAAATTATTTATAATATATCTTATTGAGTAAAATGTTATCTTTGCACCACCCTAAGGTTGTCTGGTAGAGAATGCCAGGCATTAAGTCCGCCATGTAATATTTGCTGTTGCTTTATATGTTGCAAAAGTTTAAATTAATAAAAATAAATAAATTTGATGGATTAGATGGATGACCCAATGCTTAGGTGAGCACGTGCCGAGGGCTGAATGGTATGAGGGTGTATAAACATGTCATATTGCTAACGTTGCGCCTCAGGGTACCAGGTGGAACCCTGTTGTACTGAAGCCCTTATACCCCTACAAAGGACCTCTGGGGATGGACCGTTTTTGTCCTATACTCGAGGGAATAACATGAACAAAAAAGAAACTACTACACAAAGAAAGAGACGTTTAGAGAAGGCGAAATTGAAGCGACAGGAAATGATTGCTATGAAAGCGATATCCACAAGCGACATTGCTTCTTAGAAAAAATTAGTTTAGCACTAGCTATTCATAGAGAAAATGAAAGTATTAAAAAAATAAAAATAAAATTTAAAAAAAAACATTTTTAAAAACAAGCGTTTTAATATGCAATACGAAATAAACTAGCTGGTTAGGTACCCATCAATAAACAAACATCTCAGACTTCGGAGATATCCTATGGATCTCCTGAATGACGAACAGTACACATATTGTGATTAGTTAATGTATTGAATACAAATGAAAGTAGTTGGTTAGGTACCTATCAGTAGACAAAAGATCGTGAACTACAGAGATACTCTATGGAACTCCTCAATAAAGAACAGTACACATATTATGATTAGTTATTGTATTGAATACGAAGAATAGTAGTTGGTTAGGAACCAATCAGTGGACAAAGGGTCGTGGAAATACGAAATAAATACTGAAATACCTCATAGAACTCCTCAGTGACAAACAGTACAAATATTGTGATTGGTTATTGTGTTGAATACGAAGAATAGTAACTGGTTAGGTACCTATCAGTGGACGAAGAGTCGTGGATTACTGAGATACCACATAGAACTCTTTACCTATCAACAGTACACATATTGTGGTTAGTTATTGTATTGAATACAAAAGAAAATAGCTGGTTAGGTACTTATCAGTAGACAAAAGATTGTGAACTACAGAGATATTCTATGGAACTCCTCAATAAAGAACAGTACACATATTATGATTAGTTATTGTATTGAATACAAAAAATAATAGTTGGTTGGGTACCAATCAGTGGACAAAGGGTCATGGATTACTGAAATACCCCATAGAACTCCTCAGTGACAAACAGTACAAACATTGTGATTGGTTATTGTGTTGAATAAGAAGAATAGTAACTGGTTAGGTACCTGGCAGTGGACAAAAGGTCGTGGACTACTGAGATACCACATAGAACTCCTCAGTGACAAACAGTACACATATTGTGATTGGTTATTGTGTTGAATACGAATAAAAGTAGCTGGTTAGGGATCTATTAATGGACAAAAGATCTAGCCGTAGTCAACTAACAATCTCTTCGAAGACACTGACACCCCATGTAAGTTCGCATTGTAGAAGAAACAAAAATATGTGATCAAACATTATCATAACAAAAACAAAAATGTATAAGTAATTGAAAAAAAAAACGTGTTGAAAAAATACACGAGCGGGATTCAAATCCGCTCCATGACATGACGAGTCAGGTGCACTACCAACTACGCTATCGTGGCTCAATCCAACTCGCCGAAATTAATCAACACTATCTACTTTTACTTTATAAGCCAAAGTAGTCGTCGTCAACTACGTCATCAACATCCGATCTTAATATTTTTACAAATATTGAAAGATCAGTTAAGAAGCTAAGGCAAGCTATATTTATGATAATTTACATATTATTTTACTCATATTTGCGAAATATTGTTGTGATTGAGCCACGATAGCATAGTTGGCAGTGCACCTGACCGGGCATGGGTGCGGGTTCGAATCCCGCTCGTGGATTGTTTTCAACACTTCGTATTTTTCAAATTCTAATTTGTTCGCTCGTTGCTTATTGCGTAAAATTATATGTAAAGAATCATAAATATAGCTTGCCCAATTCTAAACTGATAACACGCATTCTATACCAGGTACAGACATGTACCTGGGCGCTTCTCCCCACCACCACGACCCGGTCAACCCGAGCCGAGGTCCGAGCCTTTAGAGGTGCCCTCGGGTTGATCCCCTCGATCCGATCCGAACCCCTCGAAGAATCTAGTAGGGCACGGGGACACGCACTAGTGCGTGATGCCTCTAGAAAACCTCAGAAGGTGATAAGTTTCACATGGCTTGAGGAACCCTTTACGTTTCTCGTCGCCCCCGAGAAAAAGCCAGGTGAAGCTGAAAATGCCATCGGCAAACTCTCCAAAAAAAACATACCCTAAATATATATTTTTTTAAATCTTAGAATTTTTGTTTGTCCGTCTGTCTATTTGTTTGTTAGGTACTCTATCACACACAAACCGCTCAAAAGATTTTGATTAAATTTTCTTTGTTAGAAAGCAGAATTATCTAAAAAAGTACGGTGTTACATCTAAATCAGTTGGGTCAGATCATAGACACAGCTTGACTTCTCTGTGGTACACCACCACCATTCATAGTGGTGTATACGAACTTCTTATGGTAAAAAAAATATTTAATATCCTTTATAATCATTTTTATAGCTCTTACGAACGGAGTCACGGGCAAATTTTAATTATCCATAACTAACTTTTTTCTAGAAGTAGCCGTTGCTTAGAGTCACTACTAACTAACTACCTTTACCTTTAGGTTTACCAGAACTTCTAACTGCCGGAACACAACAATGTTGATAACATGGTTGTTATGGCGACATATTTAGATAAGATGGTGGTAGCTAGCCAGGCGGAATTAGAACAAGCCCTACCACCGACCAAACCGAGCACAATCTGTACCCCCGCTGGGAATCGAACCAGGGACCTCTGGGTTTGAGTTCTTACCACTAGACCACAGGTGCGGTAAAATTTCTTAAATATGTTAATATTTTTTATGACAATTCTACCACCAGTTTTACCGCCTCTGTGGTCTAGTGATAAGACCACCGGTCTCAGACCCAGCAGTCTTGGTTTGATTCCCAGCGGGGGTTCAATTTATCGCGGTGGCGCATTCTTAATTTAATACCATAAATATAAATAGGATAATTTATAATAAAGCTTCCCCGTAATATTAAAAAAAAATACGATCACTGATTGTGCATTTCGCCTCTTTAACACAATCAAAAATTTTGGTCTCAATACGAAAATAGCAGTTCACATATATCCCAACGCGAGTTATTGTAAACTTCGCCGCGCCAAGTCGAAATTACTTAATCCTTACAATTACAAGTCCTGACTAGGTATGACTAATCCCTACTTCCATAAATAGATCAGAGAAAATAAATCTAAGCTTTTTACTATTAAATGTTACATTGTTATTACAATGTTAACTAAACCTTTAAGATTTAAATGTATTATAATATTTTTAATATAAAATCATATATTACGTAAGTGAAATAGGAATCATAATAAATTATCACAAGAAGTTACCCGTAGACTGCTGTAATACGTCCGCACCGTATTGGAGTCTTGTGTGCAATCTGCGGCTACTGCAATGCGTGCGACTCTAGTCACTAGCATCGCTAGGTTTCTTTGATAAACAAACGCCTACACTTCCACGCAACAAATTATTCGCGATTGGTCATTTTGTCAGCCAATAGTGAAAATACTGTGTTGGAGCATTAAAAAATAAATGTTCTCAGATGGTACTTCAAACATGTTATTTTTACACATTAGTGGTCCTCGTATTGTATACGCGGGACTCGGGAAAACGTCCTCACATAGTTTGTGTAAAGTCTAACACAAGGTCCTCGCATTGTACTGGGCTCAAGAAAAAGTGTGTGAAAGCGAGTCCTCGGATTGTCATGTCTAGTCCGGCCATTGGGTCCTCGAAAGGTTAACACAAACGTCCTCGGAAAGATGTCTCCACAAGCGTTGGCAGTGTATTTTAAGTCCCCGCATTGGTCAACGAAAGTTAATAAACAAAATGCTGCGATAACGCTACAAGAATAGACCTGTCAATTAGCAATGTATGTTCTGTTTCTTTCCATCGTATTAAAATAGCAATACAACGTCATTAACATAGTTTTTGAGAGAGTCCTCGGATGGGTGATATAAAACCATAGTCCTCGAAAGGCCGTCTGTACAAACAGGGGTGTGTGTGTGTGTGTGTGTGTGTGTGTGTGTGTGTGTGTGTGTGTGTGTGTGTGTGTGTGTGTGTGTGTGTGTGTGTGTGTGTGTGTGTGGTGTGAGTATGTGTGTGTGTGTGTGTGGTGTGAGTGTGTGGTGTGGTGTATATCACATTCGGACAGTATACATCTCACTCTGTCAATATACATCATATTCAGTTCGTATATTTTTATTTATTTCGTTAAATCAGGCAAAATTTGCCCAAAGTAACATAAATATTTTACATACTAACAATCACACATCAAATCACATCACATTACATCACATCCGGTCAATATTATATCACTTTTATTTATTCATCGATCGCCTGATGTGCGACAAATTACCTATTCTAAAAAAAAAGACATTGAATGGGCGCCTTTGGCTTTCAAAGTAAAAAGTGTTGAATAATTTCGGCGGGCTGGTTAGAACCACGATAGCTCAATTGGGAGAGCACCTGACCCGGTATGTCAGAAAGGTGCAGCAGGTTCAAATCCTGCTCGTGGAAATTTTTTCAACATTTGTGTTTTTGTAATTTTTTTCACAACAAAATTTGCGTTAAAATTATATAAACGAAACAAAAACATTTTACCTATTCTACTTTGGAACCTTACTATGTTTATGCTAAATGTGGCGTCGGGTCACAAATGACGAGTATACATAAAGTTGGAGATTTCGATGCTCAGTCTACTAAAAAGTCTGTCAGTGCCAAAAAGTATAGATGTATATATTTAAATACCCCCTACGTCCTTCTCCCAAAAAGGGGGTAGGTAGACGAGAGCATCGATATTACCAAATTTTGAGTATACTCGCTATTAGTGACCCGATGTATATCGCAAATGGAGGCGGATTTTGATGTAAAATATCATCGCGGTCCGTCATATCGATTGTCTCAATGCGCACGCTCGGCGCGGTTGTGCTTCCGAGTAGAATGTGAAAACGTTTCCCAAGCTGTCAACTCACTAACAGTGATACATAGAGACTATGCTTTCTCAGACTACTGACAAAGGGATACATTATGCCAAGTCTATGGTACTAGACTATAAAATAACTCCGACAA